>VOMN01125864.1:0-16554 GCA_014899125.1 Orchestia grillus
AAAGGGAAAGGCTAAACAGTCGTTTTGGAAACCACGTCATCTCTCATTATGAGGATTTCCCCTGTATCACCCTGTATAAACAAAGTTGGACTCCAACAAAAAAAGAATAAAAGTCATTGTCCGTATTACTTGAGTGAAACCAAATTTCCTGCCCGATCTCCTATGCATTCATGTAAGACTGCTGTTATTCACTTTTGTATATTCACCTCAATACAAAACTCACCGGTCAGTAGAGGACGGTGCTGTCGGAGACTCGGAGTGCGGCACAGTAAATTAAGCAGCTTTTCGGATACTTTTTTATCGTGTTTTGAAACTGTAGGGGCGTATTTCTTGCGCTGATTTATGGAGAACCGACAAAACTTGCCCAAAATAATCGCAACGACCAGAAACCAAGGGCACTCGAAAATCAGATACCAATATTTCAAGGCTGTGATGAATAGCTAGTCTCTGACTGGGTACTGTTGGGCACTGACTGGGTACTGTTGGGCACTGACTGGGTACTGTTGNTGTTGGACACTGACTGGGTACTGTTGGGCACTGACTGGGTACTGTTGGGCACTGACTGGGCGCTTGTTCCTGGGTTTCCTTTTAAGTCACCCTGTGTGTCTATAGAATAACCCTGTGTGTCTATAGAATATAAAAATACTCCGCGGCTATGTACTGCATAAGTGTATTTTCATTTAGTACGCGTATGCAACCATTGATTCACACACTGAAGGAATTGGATAGGAGAAAATTTCCGGGTCCAAATTCTCGGGTCTGTATCTCTATCTGCAAGACTGTGTCAGAGAATGCAGTCTGTATCAGGGATAAAGAAAATTACATTATTTTATACAAGATTTACCGTCATTTAAACGGTTGGTAAACTTGTATTAATATGTCGTGTACGAGTAGACTCGCCCCGCCAAAACTGGCGGGACAAATTTTGGTATTTTTTAAGATGCCCTTTTATTTAAGGTTTATTTACGGTTATTCTAACATGAAATAAGATTATTTTGAGTATCGCTGATACAGACTGCCTTCTCTGACCGCACCCGAGAATTTTCTCTGGTTTAAATCCTTAAAGAGCGTGACAGAGAGACGGAGGTACGTACGGATGGACTAACCAGCCAAGGAACACTAGGGTATTATCATATAGAAGGATAAGCAGAAGTTGTACTGCATATTTGTATATTTATACATAATAAATATAAACATTGGACGGCTGCCAAAGTGGCTTTTAACAAATATCAGCTGCGAATATTTAATCTGAACTTCATTTAATTGAAGATGATATCGAATAAAAAATTTTAAATATCATGGTACAAGATCTGTCCAACATTGGGAGCTCCCACCACGGGATGTTTATTCGTGTGGCATCTCGTATCCATGATACTGCTGATCCTAATCTGATTATTTTTATAAGGAAAAAAATATTTTTGTCACGAAATTATCGAGTGCATAATTCATCAAGAAATTTGATGCCTCAGTGTCTAGGATAAGCACGATTATTTGGAGTGTAAAAGGCAGCCTCGCTTCCCTTTGTTTTGAGTGCACCACCGGCGACCAGCTGGGTCACTCTTTTAAAGTCCTGTTTGAGCTCCTAATGATTCTTCGCTGTTTCTCAACAAATGCCTAAATTCAATAATTCATTCACTTTAGTTCCAATGAATAAAGAATTTTGCGCTGGAAAACCCTTATTCAGTTACTGAGAGATAAATTTTGAGTTTCTGCCCTATGATATCACTTCAGAGTGTGCAGGGTTACAATAAAGCAAGCAAGATGTTCAGAGTTTAAGTATTACCTTAAAATACATTGAATATACATGTAGATGGATGCACACTCACCCAGCTCCAGGTATCTCCTGTTGAGGGGGTCGAAGAGCTCCCACTGGGGGGTCCGGTAAGGGGTCCGCCCCAGGGCCTCTCTGCTCAGCTCAGCCAGCGCGGGGTCGTTGGGGTTCCTGGGGCGGCACACGTTGTTGTTGTTGTGGTGTTGTTTCTGTGTCTTGTTATTGTTATGTGGTTATTGCGTCTTGTTATTGTTGTGTTGCTATTGTGTTTTTTTGCTGTGTGTTGTTGTGTCTTGTTATTGTTGTATTGTTATTGGGTGTTTTTGTTGTGTGTTGTTATTGTGTCTTTTTATTATGTGTTGTTATTATGAGTTTTTGTTATGTGCTGTTATTGTGTGTAGTTTTTGTGTGTTTTTGGTATTGTGTGTTGTTATTGTGTTGTCATTTTGTGTCGTATGTACCACAAATGTTATGAGTCAACACAACCATTGTTGTCGTTGGTATCGTGTGTTGTTATTGCGTATGTCCGTTATTGTTGTTATTGCATGCTGTCGTTATTATCGTTGATGTTATGATTGACATTGTGTATTTTAGTTATTGTTGCTGTTCGTTTTCATTGTTATTGGGTGTTGTCGTTACCGTTGTTGGGAGTTGTCAGTGATGGTACAGCGTGTCGTACGTACCATTACTTACGCATGTACATCACTACTTCTATAGGCGTGTCACTACTGCTATAAGTGTGTCACTACTGCTATAAGTGTGTCACTACTGCTATAGGTGTGTCACTACTCCACATAAGTGTGTCGGTCACCACGCCCCCTGCTCTCCCTTGACATCGTCAAGCTTCCCCCTACTGTGAGGTAGCGTTCAGGACTCATAATAGGCATCGATCGGTCATGCATCTCTATCTGGTTGTAGGCTGCTCATATGACTGCCACGTGCGAAAAAAACATGTGGATGAACACGTGATCTATTACTTTAATATTCTGCAATATTTTGGATGTCCATTACTAAGGTACATGGTCCTGCAAAAATGACAGGATTTGCCAGTTTTCTCTATCAATAAACTAACTTTTTCAGTTAAGTTTTTCTTGGTCGTATCTTCTGTAGTCAACTTTTCATGAATAAACCAAAAAATGCGGCTATGTTCTGCTCCATTAAATAAGGTATTGAGTTTCCTTCAGATTACATCAATTTGCGACACAATGTTCAGTATCCTATCTACGACACCACCGCACATCACCGCTGCTTGCAGGAATCTTCTCTATGGTGGCAAGGGAAAAGTGTTGCCGAGAAAAAGATTACATGTACTGTACGTACATACGTACATATATGGTATAAATAGGAAACAAGTTCTGTCTTAGACTGGTGTTATTGAAGACATGGGATAACTCCTTATTTACGATTTTTCTATTGATTGTCTCAATTTTCCTTATGTGGGCCTCCAAAACAAGGTTGAGGCGAAAAATGAAATACCCCAAAGGCATGGCGCAATTTCGCAAAGGCATGGTGCAATTCCCTAAAGGCATGGTGCAATTTCGCAAAGGCATGGTGCAATTTCGCAAAGGCATAGTGCAATTTCGCAAAGGCATGGTGCAATTTCGCAAAGGCATGGTGCAATTTATTTTCAATTGGTCGAATTGGTACAATTTTGGTCGAGTTCACTTTTATTGATTTTAGCCATTCATTTGTCGAAGAATGAACTTATTCAGAGTCGTGTCCTTAGTCTTCCATTCTTTAGTTAAGCTATCCAAGCAGAATCACAATAATTTTAATCAACTTCACTTCATATTATCATGATATTTGTTTTCAACTGCATGCGTCATCCTCAAGGTCATTTTGATGGAAGAAAATCAATTACCTTATATGCGTTGGTTTAATAATTAGAGCGATAAGAAAATGATCCAGTTTCAGGTGCTATTAAGACGTCATTTAATTTGTATTCCTGAGCTTCATAGGAGGTTCTCACGTAACGTCGATTCTCAATTAGCATGTCAAAAATGTTAAATATTTCTAGAAATTCCATGTGAAAATTTTCCTTATGCCAGAACTCAATGACAAGTCATTAAAGACTTTTATTAACTCCCCACACACCAATGAATTATTTTAAGGGTTCCTCCTACGCAAGTACACGCACTGAAGCCCTAACGTGAAGCTATTCCACCCATTTTCCGTTCTCAAAAGTCCCGTTCAAGAAACTCTTCTTCTAGCAGGGCGAGAGGTTTTCCCGTAATCACTATGTTCCAATTTCGCGAGGTGTCCCAATTAGCCTCATTGGACCCTCCACCTCGGCCTGCTAGCCCTAGTCACTAGCCACTCAAATCCTTGAGCTGATTCAGCCCGCCAATTTGACCCCTGCTAATCAAGGAGCACAAAAACCGCAGAGTTTTTGCCTCCAAGAAACCCTCGACCCTTCGCAGAGCTGCCTGCCCGCTTCAACTAGCTTCAATTGCGGTAAAGTGGCTCCTCTAATTTCGCGAACTCTTTTTTTTCTTAACGCTAATTCTTTCGCTTCCAGTTTAGTGGGTCCTCCAGTTTCTCCAATTTTTTTCCTACAAACAAACTTAACTTCAGCTGATTAACTCCTGTCATAACGCACATCAAGCCTTCTGAACTTTTACACTTGCCTGAAAACTCTCGCACAAATGCGTGTTTCACAATGTCTTTTCATGGTAAATCAAACAGAAGAATAAAAGAATCTTCTCATGACCAAACATCATTTGTACATGAGCGACGTTTGGATTTTCAATTCAAGAAAAAGATTGCCGTTGTTTTCTATAAATTCGTGTGCTCTTTTGACTTACTAGTAGACGTCTCCTGCAAAAAAGTACCGGGACAAGTGATGTGAAATTCTCAAGATGTCCACTTATTTACGGTAACTCTGACATGAAATGTTATTTTCAGTATCACTGATACGGACTGCCTTATCTGACAGTCTCGCTATTAGTTTAGAAATACGGACCCGGGAATTTTCTCCTACCGAAATCCTTAATTAAGAGCGCGACAGACGGACCGAGCAGCCAAGCGAGCAGCAACTGTGTAGTGAATTATAGTGAAATAGCGGGATAAAATATTTTTTATTATTGTTTTAGTCTATTTTACTGACAGTTGAGGGCGTTTTCCTGCCTTATTTCTACAGGCAGTCATCAAATGAATTATTGACGCTTTTCTAGCTACTGTAGCTTCTGGTCGATAAATTTGTATATCCTTATTTTATGTTAATATTCTCCGGTATTTATACATATATATCATTTTTGGTCGGTAACACTTTTCCCGTGCCACCATAGAGGGCATTATTGTGAGCGGCGCTGATATGAGGCAGTGTCGTAGATAGGATACTGAATATCACGTCGTATTGTGAATGAATGTAATCTGAGGACGCTCATTTCTTATTTAATGGATTACGACACGACGGAATTTAGCGGCACCTTTGCGTATGAATAGTTGTCCTCAAAAGGCCTGATAAGGAGCAGCTCGAAGGAGAAAATCTATTCATTTTAAGGATAAACTACGGTGAATCATGTCATTTTTGTCGCGGCGCTTCTACTATTGGTATTAGAATGTTTCAAAGTAGTGATGTTTCAACACAATTAATATTGCGTCAAGCAATATTAACTTCAACAGACTTGAACTGGACTTCTGATCATACAAATTTAATTATTTTTCTGATCATTATTGTCAGGTACAGTTCATATCTCACATACATCAATATAGCTTTTATAACTTTGATTGGTCATTCTTCTGTGCATATCCTAATTATCCCCTCAGAAATCAACTTTTTGACAAAAGCACCCTTTCGCAGATGAAAAAAATTTAATTCAACGAGATTCGTTCCCTTTGGTTTTCGTTTTTTTAAGACCTTTCAAAGATATATTCCTTTTATGGATTTCAATTCAATGAATTTTCATTTTCTCATTAGCACTTTACTGCAGCCATTTCAAAATTAACGTTTATTTAAACTCGAGGGTAATCGCTCATACCAATTGCTCACACCGCCACTGCTAGGACATATCAACAAATCAATAAATCATCAAGTAAATAAATCAACAAATCATCAAATCAACAAATAATCAAATTATTAGGTTGACAAATCAACAAATCGTGAAATTGTACTGTTAGGAAAAATCAACGATGGAACGATCGATGGAGGAAGATTGTGAGTGGTTCACAAAAATTTCAGATTTGGACAAGTCAGAGACATTCGGTAGGTAAGAGCCCAAAATCGGGCCGCATAATTTCCGAATTGGTCTTTTCAAGCTCTGATAAAACGGTGGTGCGCGCCGACCGTTCCGATGGGAAATGTTTTTACCTTATTTAGCATGGGACACAAAACTCTATTTAGTCCAGGGCACAACGCATGTGTGCGCTCCCCCAGACCTCATCTCTTTCCTAAACAACACAAAAATTGACTTTGATTTTTGGCTCAGTTTTAATCCATGCTTTGGGAGAGATAATGTTCTGGGAAACTGGTGTTCATTGCATCAAAGAATTAACCGCAGGGGCTTGAAGTAGGGCTGATGCGTTAGTGATGCGGTTATATCGGCAGGATTACGCTTCAAAGAGGCTTGATGGAGGGAGCTTTGAAAGGATTAAGTAGCTTTCCTGGACTCATAGGAATTGCAGACTGTATGGAAAATTTTGTTGCTCCGTAAAAGTTTTTTTCCTGACTCCTGAGCCTTGTTCTCATCTCCTTCTCTCTCCCACTCTGTCTCACTCTCTCTCCCTCGTAAGTTATATCTTTCAATTATTAAGAAAACTATGTCGTGAATTTATATTTCTACGTACTAAATTCTAAATTCAATACTCCTCATTTACGTATAATTTGTTTGTGCATTAGTAACAGTTTGCAGCATACATACGATGCAATGTTAATTTACACTCCCCAATAAATTTTAAAATACCAGTAAGTCAAAGCGATTCTCTCCATATATAATGAAAATTACTTTGCTAGTAGCAATTTATTTGTCATGCCAGAATTAAACTTTATTAATCTGAATTATCTTTTTTATCAGTTCATGATCAGAATAAGAAATAATGAGGAAATAATCTCCATGGCCGATTTATGAAGCAATCCCAAAAAATACTCATAAATGTAGTATGTAGTAATTACGGAAAAAAGAGGAAAAAATGATTCCAAAAAGTAAATTTTCCTGTCGAATAAACATGTATGAGAGAAAAATAATCTCAGAATATTCAGAGCCTCGTCGACTGGAGCAATGAAGAAACACAGCCTGTATTTATGCCTGTATTTGTGTAATTTATGTGAACGGCTTTAACTTAGCGTTAGGGCAAGACGACGTTTGCTGTGAGAAGCTTTTAAAACGAACCAACATCGATCATCTGGCTCATTTTTTTTAGGCGTTAAAACTGCATCGTATTGCTACCTTTTCTAATTATGGAAAAATTAATGACTCATTTTTAGTTTTTCCACACTCTACATCAAAGCTGAATTTGAGCTAGAGAAATTTTCCAAACAGAGTTCAGAAGAAATTATGAGCGAATCTGTTTTCGGTCACAGCTCAAAGAAATGAAATCTGATTTCGTTAACCGCTCTAGAAAATGAATTTTGATTTTGTTTACCGCTCTAAAAAATGAAATCTGATTTTGTTTATCGCTTTAAAAAATGAAGTCTGATTTTGTTTACCGCTCTAAAAAATGGAACCTGATTTTCTTTATCGCTTTAAAAAAGGAAATCTAATTTTGTTTACCGCTCTAAAAAATGAAACCTGATTTTGCTTACCTTCCTAGAAAATGAAATCTGATTTCGGTTACCGCACTGAAATGAAAATACCGAAAAATCAAGGTTACCGAACGTTTACGTGATCCGTTGACTCCAACAAAGTTGTATTAACCGGTGATTAAGCACAGAAATCATTTCTACAGACAGACGTTGCTCAAACTCCCCCAGTTTAAGTCCAACCTTCCAAGCGAGTACAAAGCATAGAGGCTAACTGTTGTTTTCGACGGCTTGGGGATGCTAGTAAATTGGCAAACCAATTTCTGTTTGTATCAGACCGCCTTGCAAGAGGGATCCGGAATCATACCAGTACCAAGTCAACGCACAACGCACCCTGATCGTATAAAGTTGCTCCAAAAGCTGATAATGGCCGCGCTGAGGGCCGCTTCCTCGATGGTGTAGTTGGTGCGGGGGGAGAGGGGGTACGGCGTCCCCAGGGGCGCCCCCAGCACCAGCGACATCTCCAGTAGTGGGGTCTGGGGAGGTGAGGCAGGCACAACATTAAGCTGTTATTTGCGTCGTAATCGAAGAACAGTTTTGGCTGCTGTTCTTGAATTGCCGCATTCAAAAACTGTACGTTATTTTCCGGGGTTATCTGGGGCGTAGGATTTATTTTAATAATCTATGCATAGCATATAATGTTTATTTATGAGGTAATTATAGCGAAGTAGAGAATATGAACATCTTCACAGCACCACATCACCAAAAATAATGCACACGTTGGTAGGCATCAGTGAGAATCTGCATATGTACTCACGTAATTAAATAACGGACATCAACTTTATCCTAACAAAGCAAATGGAACAACATTTGAATTTTTATCTTCAGGTAATGCATACTAGAGTAGTATGAGCGCAGCCAATGAAATACAGTTCGACTTTTTCATCCCTGAAAATAATATTACGTGAGAAATGAATGAACCGCCATAAAAACCACGTCACAAAATCAATCAAGCACTTTGATGGCCTCAGCAAACGGTGCTTTGCTCGTACGAGCAGCATTCATTTATTGGTAAAATAAATTTACTAAGCGAAGCGGTCATCATCAATGAGAAACAAAGGGAATAGAGCAACACAACGGTAATAAAAAAAAGATGAAATAGAGTACCTTAACCATAATAAAGGAGAGGAGAAGCTGAGCAGCGTAACAAGAATATAACAAAGAAGGATTTGTTGCACTCGGAAATTGCTAACATTTTCCAAAGCGGTTTTGTGTCTGGGAATAGAATACAAAGAAAAAGAGCCGTGAAAAAAAACGGAAAAAAGTCTTGGGGTGAAATAGCTGACTAAATTTTGTGAAATATTTCATTCCTGTATATCATCTGTATTTTCGACAAAGAAAATCTCCTTAATAATTTATTGGTTAGTGAACGGAACAAATGAAAATCAATATTGATATTAAAAAGTGTATGTACGACAGAACTGACTAGCTCCTATAATTAAAGCACTTCAGAGTTATATGACTTATAAGAGAACACCAGATGTTGTACGAGTTACAAAAGAACACCAGATGTTGTACGAGTTACAAGTGAACACCAGATGTAGTACGAGTTACAAGAGAACACCAGATGTTGTACGAGTTACAAGAGAACACCAGGTGTTGTACGAGTTACAAGAGAACACCGGATGTTGTACGAGTTACAAGAGAACACCAGATGTACGAGTTACAAGAGAACACCAGGAGTTGTACGAGTTACAAGAGAACACCAGATGTACGAGTTACAAGGGAACACCAGGTGTTGTACGAGTTACACGAGAACACCCATGTTGCAAGAGTTACAAGAGAACACCTATGTTGCAAGAGTTACAAGAGAACACCCAGGTTGCAAGAGTTGCAAGAGAACATCAGATGTTGTACGAGCTACAAGAGAACACTCATGTTGCAAGAATTACAAGAGAACACCCATGCTGCAAGAGTTACAAGAAAACACCCATTCTGCAAGAGTTACAAGAGAGTACCCATGTTGCAAGAGTTACAAGAGAACACCCATGCTGCAAGAGTTACAAGAGAACACCCATGTTGCAAGAGTTACAAGAGAACACCAGATTTAAAGCAAAAAAGTTCAGCGTGATCACAAAAAATAATTAGTGCAAATAATGACATATTTCACGCCGCTGGAAACAACAAGAAGAAATGCCTCAAAGGAAACACAGCTCGGGACCTGTTAGAAAGTAATGAAACTTTTGTTTTTCACCTCAGTCCGAGCGCTCGGCTTCACTCACTCTTTCCCTGGACGTGTCATGAAGAAAGCTGGACGTGTCATAAAGAAAGCTGAACGTGTCATAAAGAAAGCTGGACGTGTCATAAAGAAAGCGTCAAAGAGGAATAATAATAGCTAGCGAGGATAATTTTTTACTGACTTTGTTGCTCGATAAATCCGTATGTAAACATCGAATTAACGTTTGGAAACTTGAAGGAGGAATCAAACCAGGAAACGAAAGTTTGTGGTTATTGTAAAGATGCGGTATTTGTTTTCGCAATTTTAGGTTTGGATAACGGCTTTCGCTATGGAATTTGTCGTAAATAATTTTCACACCTGTCTTGAATGCGGTACTCTTAGTAAGTAAGTCTAAGTAACACTCTAGGTAGGTACACAAGCTTTAACACAGAGGTCTTTATATACGTAGGTCTTCATACACCGGCGTAATGAACAAACCTCTCCTCCTCTTTTACAATGTTATACGTACGAAAGGTTCATTCTTTCTCTGATGATCTAACATAAAGAACGAAAAAAATCCGCTGCGAGACAATTCTGTAGCCGCTCTTCTTACTCCGGAACCTTAATTTCTAAAAAAAAAACAGTTCACGAGGAAGAGACCCACGGTCTCCAATTGAAGGTGAACCCCTATGCATTCATCACGCCATTATTCCGTTGCTATACCGAATTGAGGCCCGGGGTCTCTTATTCCTCGGCGTCAACATCAAATTACAAGGAGCTCGGCACGCTCGACGTCTCAGGCACAAGAGAGCATGGCATTAGAGTACAGCGTCACGCAATTCGCTGAGTCCAAATTGCACAAAAACTATCGGGAAAATCGAGGCAAAAACAGTCGAGCCTATCAAGCCTGGAGTGTTAAGGCCGGCGCCTCTACCTGTACGTCGTATGAGTGCCGAATGGAATGGCAATGTATGTGGAAAATAGACTAAAATTTTAGAAATTTTGCGGAGCTGAAAACCGTTCTGTAGTCATGGTAATATTCTTTCGAACTGTGTCAGAAAAAGTTCGTGAATATTCCCGTGGTTTGCCGAACGAGTTCAAAATAATAGGTTTTCATCCGATTTTCTAAACGAATGATTATTGCCAAATCAACATATAGCTTATTAGAAAATATGGCGTTACTTTTCATGAACCCTTTGTGTTCATGAAAAGAGTTCAAATACTTTTACACTTCAACGGACACTTGTTTTAACATGTGTACAGAAATTTACCTAACGAGTATTGTTCAACAGCCTTCTACCGTTTAAAACACTCAAAAAAGGTCTCTTACACACCCTTAAGGATAATTAGAAATCATACACCCAAGGCAACAGATCTACAACCGCTTTTCTAGCTTCTTTCGGAAAAGTCTTCACACTCACTATATTATTTGATGTTTCGCACCTGACGTTCCTCATCTTCAGACTAGGTATTTTACAGCCTTCTAAGTACTGCCGAAAAATTAGTGTTCCAATCATCTTCTACATCACTTGAAGTTTCATGTCCATGGTTATTCTGCAACAGTGTTCTAATATCTTCGTCGTCTCTCACCCACCATAATATTTGAACCTTCATGTCCCAGGTTCTTTGCTTCCAGAAAGGGTGTTCGAAAATCTTCAAACTACTCTCAGTTTTCTTCATCACCCGCTGAATTATTTCGAGCTCCGTGACCAAATTTCTCCGCCTTCGTAGTAGGTGTTCAACTATTTTCAGTCTTCTCTCTCCCCCTCTAGCTTTCTTGAAGTTTTTTTACTATTTTCAGTCCTTTCTATCACCCTTTGGATTATCTGAAACTTACTTCAACGTTCTTAGTATCTATTGTCCCATGTTCTTTACTTAGTTACAGCGATCTTAGCATCCAATGTCCCACGTTCTTTACTTAGTTATAGCGTTCTTAGTACCCAGTGTCCCACGCTCTTCACTTAGTTACAGCGTTCTTAGTATCCAATGTCCCACGCTCTTCACTTAGTTACAGCGTTTTTAGTATCCAATGTCCCACATTCTTTGAGCAGGTGTTCAAAATCCTTCTAACTACTTTCAGTCTCCTCTTTCAAATTCAAGAATGTTTGGAGTTCCGTATCCAAATTTTTTCCGTCCCAGGTGTCCAAAACTTTCTAACTACATTACTTCCAGTGTTCTCAGTCACCCTCTAAATTATTTGAAGTTTCGTATCCAAGGTTATCCGTCTTCGTAAGAGGTGTTCAACAGCCTGCTTAGTTCTTTAGAACAGGGGCTCCACAGACCTTGATCTCTTTAGCGTCGTCAGACCAGCACTTAAGCCATCTTCTTTATATCCGCTGTCTCGGTTACTTCCAAGCCTCTCCGGTCTGCCTCTTAGTTTTCAAAGTGAACATTGATCTGGACTCCCACCGAGTGACATGGCCGGTTTCTCTGCGTTAGGACCGCATTAGTGGAGGACACTCAAAGGCTGCGAGGGAAAATGCGTTGAACTTTACGAAGCGTGCATTTTTCTCACGTGCTTCTTAAGGTTGTACTCAAGTCTGATTTTTGGACACGTGAGATAAATGTTTAAGTTAGAGTGACGCTCACAAAAATTCATTAAAAAACAAGTATTGAATGTGAAGTGACATGAGATCTTAAACAAAGTGCCCTTAAAATAGCAGATGTGCCCTTAAACTAGCAGAAGTGACATTATACTAGCAGAAGTGACATTAAACTAGCAGAAGTGACATTATACTAGCAGAAGTGCCCTTAAACTAGCAGAAGTGCCCTTAAACTAGCAGAAGTGCCCTTAAACTAGCAGAAGTGACATTAAACTAGTAGAAGTGCCCTTGAAATAACAGAAACGCCCTTGAAATAGCAGAACAGAAGAAAACATTCTTCCAACCTTCTCCTGATATTTTCTACGTTGTGTTACCTAGCGAATGTTTAGGCAGGAATTGTGAGTGAGAGCTATGTAAGCCATGTGCTACGTGAAAAAATTGCACTGATATTGTTTTAGCATTATTTACAGCGTCCGAACAAGTAATGATGATAAATCCAATTTTGTGCATTAAATTCTTATTCCTCCGAGAAGATTTTCTGGATTTTGATTTTACAAAAATTATTCAAGTTTTGACTTATTAGCTCAAACCTAGTTTCTATTCTGATAAAAGCCGTGAGGAGTGAAAATGATTGTCTAAAATGCGTAGCTGAAAAATTCATAATTTAACTTTCATATTTAACTGTTATATTTCTGAGCTAAAACGACCTTGTCCAGTTTCCTGTTCACAAAATATTCAAAAAATATATTTTATGATACTGAAAGTCAAACAGAAATGCGGTCGTTCAAATTGTTGATATTTTAATCAAGAATTCTAAATTCACCAGACGCTCAAAAGGCTTTTCACAGACTGTCGTATTGGTCTCATCAAATTTCGCACGACAGCGTGCGAATTTCTCATTCGTGTTAAGATTATAATCGAATTGAAATGTTCGGAATATCTTATATTAAAGGCCAGTAGTGCTTATATATATATGTATATGTATCCTAAAACCTGCTAGTGATAAACTTCTATGTGAATAAATATAGATCTCCAGATGTTGTATGAATTACAAAAGAACACCCGATGATGTACACAAATAGCACGAGATGTTATATGAGCTACAAGAGAACACCAGATGTTCTACGAGTAACAAGAAAATACTAGATATGATATGAGTTACAGAAAACTAAGAAGAGAAACTAACTTTGAATATCTCCTGTACAGATAAAATCTTTCAAAAACATGTTAGTCTTAACTTCTGGCAGTATCATTAAAAAATAATTGACACGTACAAGCAGCATAGAACACACTGAAAAAAAATACGAATCATACATATATTACGACACTTTTCCAATTTGTATATTCTGTAATAGTACGACACATATGACATTCAAATTAGAAGCAGCTACAGTATGTGTACGACATTTTATGCGGAAGCTCAACTGCTTTCCACTACAATATTTCTAGAGATAGGTTGTGAATCATAAAAATTTTAAGAAAAAATGAATATTTTACAAATTTATAGCGGGTCATAGCTAAAGAAATATATCATGTCGTTGCAAGTTTTATACGTCATATAGATTTAGTTATACACATGAATAGCTGAGATTCAATTTTCCAAGTTATTGACCTGAAATGACTGTTGTGGAGAGAATACTGTAAGGACTCATATCGACAGAATCACGTAGCTAAGAACACCCTCACACTCCACCTGCGGCTGCAGCACTCAGCCGATAAGTGAAGGTTGCACTTACACGTGGGTCAAAAATTTGTAACTACCACCTACAACAGTGGAATTATTGGGTAATGGGAACACTCAATGGTCAGCACGTAGTTCTGACTGCCACCTACAACAGTAGAATTACTGGGTAATGGAGACACTCAATGGTCTGCATGTAGTTCTTCAAAAAAAATTCATCACACAATGGGAGTTCACCTGTTGTGAGAATTCACCTCATTAAATTGCATATGCCTTCAAATAAAATAATGTTTATTCAAAATGACCATTTGAAAAAAACATAATTTATTAGTCAAGTAGTTGCAAAAGTAGTTCATGGCAATGGGTCACGTACTGGAAAAATTCAATCCATCTCGGCATCCAGCTCTTCAATTGCAGAAGAATAACATTGGAGCTCCGCAATTTCATAAAATTAACATTGACGCCCTCCAATACTACTAAAATAACGTTGAAGCCTTTCATTCCATTGAAATTACATTGCTTTCGATTTTAACATTAATAATTTTACAGCCCTCCAATTCCATAAAAGTAAGATAAGAATCCTCCAATTTCATGGCACTAGCATTGAATCCCTCCCAATCTATAAAAAAAATGGAAGCCCTAAATTCCGTCACAACAACACAGGACCCCTCCAATACAAGAGCAGCGCTGCACGGTGCGAGTAGCAGGCAAGGGCGCCGCGCCCCCTCCATTAGGGCGCCTGAGACGTGCTCCGCCCCCCGCTTTGTCTCCTAACTTGAGGCGTCTCAGGGCCTGAGTCCCTCAAAGACCTTAACTAATGTGCGCTCCGAGGTAACTTTCCGCATTGCTTGCTTGCCTCACGAGGGCAACCATTGAATAAATCTGGATTTTCATAAAAGGGAGCGCGAATGATCGTCAACTTCGCGTAATGACTTCGTAATGAAATTTTGTCGGAGACCTCGTTAGGTCCTTCTATTCCTTGCGGTATATTTTGCGGAGTCGAATCCAAGTCGCTCACTTCGGGTCAAATAGAATCCGCGTTTTTCCATCGTCATTAATTTCCGTCGTCAGGTTTGGTTTATCGAATATATCACGTAGCTACAACTCCCATGTTCAGGGCTCAGTGTTGAAGTTTTTTGGTGATGCATTACGCACATTAAGTTGAGTGGCAAGTGACATTCAAGTCAAGTGACACAAGCCTCACTTCAATTTAAGGAACACATTAATCACCTTAAGTTAATTGATATATTATGCCCCCTCAGTTAAGTGACACATTACGCACCTTAAGTTGAGTGACACATTGCGCCCCTTCAGTTAAGTGCCACGTTACGCACTTGGCAAGACGGACGAAAAGTAGACTTACTCAATGTCACAGTTAAGGCGGCATGAATAAGTTGCCCTAAATTCATCACGAATAAGTTACCCTAAATGGACCATTTTACTTAGACTTCATTTTTTGCTTCAAGGACCGTTGCAAGACACTGGCCAGCAGCTTTGTGAGGCCTTTTAATTGTGAGTTGGTACTTTGCACTAGATAGTATGCACTAGGTACTATGTACATATCTTTACTGTACTATATTACTTACTTCACTGCCCACTGGGTACTATATTACTTCACTGTACACTAGGGCTTCGATAATTTTTTGCTGTGCATTTTATTTCTTAATACACCCTCGACACTTCACTACTTCACAGTACACTCGGTGCTCCGTCATTTCCTACATACGCTGTATTTTACAAGTCGCTGTACTACGCACTGAGAACGTTAAAAGCCTAGCACAGATGCAGTGCACTTCATTACGTCTCTGCACATACGAAGGAATTTTTCATCGCTATTTAGTCGGATTTCTACACCAAAAAAGTCAACGCTATGATGAGGTAAGCAGAAAAGAATTGAACAAATTAAAGTAATTACTTAATTGGTTATGAATGAAAGTGATCTATGAAGCAAGTCTTCATCGCAGCCTCAATCTCACTAGCCATGGCCTCCATCACATGGAAGTAGGTGGTAAACACATCGAACCTCCATCACCTACTGTGCCTAGATATAAGTATTTGCAAGGCTCTAGTTTTGAGGTATTTTGGAAGTTTCGCGTCCTGGCTTGGGGTAAATTATACAAATAGCTCAAAGAACATATATTTACCGGAATATTTGGACAGAAAAGAAAAAGATTATTAACTACCAGAAAATTACTTGAGTAAGAAATGAATCTGGCAAAAGAATTTGGCCTAGCTAAAAACTAGTTTTAGTATTTAGTACCGTGACTTTTATTTGCAATAACAGCATGGAGACGACTATCGTAGCTGGAAATTAACTTTTGACTCTCTGTTTGTGGTATTTTGTTCCACTCTTCCATGCAAATGATCCTCGGATCAGCATTGTTTTTTGGACTCCTTTTGCACGCAGCAGATTTAAATATTCTCCTCAATTTTTTATCAGGATTGAGGTCAGATGATTGCCTAACCTGAGGATGGACGCTTATTTTCCCCTCTGTCAATCATTATTTTATTAATTTTGCAGTATGTTTCGGGTCACTGTCGTGCTGTGAGCTCTACTTGACCGGCAGTAGAATTTTCTTGCGCTTGGAAGCAACTTCTGCTCCAATATCTAACTGTACATGAAACTCTGCATTTTCAACCAAAGATGTGGCGTTCGCCTACACC
>VOMN01125880.1:0-16081 GCA_014899125.1 Orchestia grillus
TTGGGGCCTGCAGTGTGCCCTTTTGGGGCCTGCAGTGTGCCCTTTTGTGTTCAGACACACGCATGGGCTGCACACATTTTATTGACAGTTAACGATCTTGATCCTGAAGTTGAAAGTTTCATTCAGGGGAGCTGTCGTGGCTCTAAAACGATAGTTTCTATGATTATTTTTGACTAAGAATCGGATTCTTCTGTAAGACTTAAAAGACTACGATTGGCTTTTGTGGAGAAAAAGGCATTCGGTCGAGTTAACATTTTTGAACAAATTACCAAGCGAAAACGTATGGTTCAATTTTAATTTTTTGGTACTCGGAAGTGACCTAAAAACGTACCATAAAAAATAGATGTATTCGTCTGGAAATACTGCCGCTCTGTAACGTGGAAAGAACATGGCGAGCTGTGAGGTAACTTTAATAATTCTCATTGCTAGGTGCGCCATCGTGCACCGGTGTGGAGAAGAGTCTGGCTGCTGCTACTCGCCCGGCCACACCTGCTCTGTGAAGGAGTCCCATTCCATCGACCTGTACTTCTTCTTCATGGTCAGAGAAGTGAATATTAACTTTTTCACTGCGTGGGACTGATCTCCTCAGTCATCCAAAATGCTCACCAGCGGTGTGTGACTGAGGAAATAAATTATGGAAATGGCACGCGTCCGATATGGGACTGAGGAGATCAGTCTCAATAACGAAAGGGTCAAACAAGTTTGACAAGGGCGATGCGAGTATGTTTTCCCGTTCGTTGTTCATAATTTATGCTAATAGCTTACCGTTCTATCATTTAAGGAAATGTATCAGAATATTCAAAGTTCAATATAAAAAATGATGAGCAATGGGAGGTCAACGGAGATACTGGTGGGTTCTCCCCTCGTCTGCAATCGTCGCCTATGCAAAGAGCTTCAGAGAGCTTGGTTTTTAGCAGCCCAAAGTAGTTGATATTTTCTAGTATTGCATTCTAGTTCGAGTAGATGAATCTTATAGCCTTATTTTGACCAGTTTTGATAGTTGGAGGTGACAGATTTAATTCCGAGGTTGAACTTCTGTTATTTTTGATGATAGGTCTCCTGTTGAATGTTTTGATCAGCGGAATAAATATTACTTTTCAGATGTGTTCTTTACACTAGATTTTTGCATATGATGAAATTAGTTACGTGCATAATTCAATTGGCCTTAAACAGGCATTCTAGAAAACACTGTAATGTCTGCTTCGAATATGTGAATAACCTACTTACAGACACTTCTCCTTTAGGATCTTAAATGTAATCTTTTCAGAAGATGAGTTCAATGGCAGTCTATTGGTTGCACTAACATGCGTGATATCAGTGATCTGATTCGTTTAAGGGTTCGATTGAATATTCAAAAGCTTCATGACAGACATTTTTCCTAGATCTTTTAAGAGCACTTACCGGTGTTCTGCAATCATCACCTACATCTCGCTGGGATTGTAGGGAGAAAATACCAGGGTAGTGGTACATTATGTCGAATACTTACGCGTAAAACGAGTCTTTGTTTTGAGACGTTGAATATTCATTTCCATCTTCATTTGTAGCTACAGTTTTTCTATCTTATTATACAAATTTTACATCGAAAAACCCTCGGCTTGAATTTTCTAAAATTTTGGCTGATGAAGTTGTGCTTGCAGACATCGGGTACTGACAGCAAGACCGGAGTGGACCGACTGCAGTTCGACAATCACACGGAGTGTGAATGTAAGCCTCGCGATGAGCCTCTTGTATTTACGACTGCCCGGCCACAGCCGTCTGGCCATCACCACCCTGTCACTAGACCTGCGCTGCACCTAACTCCTGACAATCGTCGCATTTTCGATGATCGACGTGTCCCCGATGATCGTCGGGTCCCGGATGATCGCCTCACGACCGATGATCGACGAGTTTCCGATGATCGCCTCACGACCGATGATCGACGTGTCCCGGATGATCGCCTCACGACCGATGATCGACGGGTCCCGGATGATCGACGTGAATTCAATGATCTACACGGAAGAAATTATGGTCGTGTCACTGAAGATTGGCGTACCCCGAATGAATACCACAGCGCTGTTGAGGAAGACGTGCATCCTGCTAACAATAACCGAGAAGACATCGTACCCGAAAATAATGTAGATCAAACATTGAGCGACAGTATGTCCGATACTCACGCCAAAAATGATGTTTTGAAGACTGCCGGTGTCACCGTTTCTTACAGCTATGTCGAAGAGACTTCACAAAAAAAAGAAAACAATGAAAAATCCTTGGACGCGCTTGAAGATCATCTAAGCAAAATTGAAGGCATGCAGTACGCTTCCGCTTTGCACCAGCGACTCCCACCCGGAATTGCATTGAAAAAAGAGCAGGTTCAAGCCACTGCCTTGAAGAGGCTGGGTCACAAGCTATCAGACCCCTCCTTGCTGGCCGACGACCTCTTCAAAAGTTCTTCGGCTGCAGACAGAGGGAGGAGCGAGAGAGCGCCCAGCGTCGTGACCAAAGAGTGAGATGATTTCTTCTTGTTAGCGATTTGGTTTCTCGAATACTATTCACCAGAATGGTCGAGTCTTGGTGAATGAAGTTATGACGTTTTCCTTATGCACGAGAAGGAATTTTTGAAAAAGAGGATGCGTCGAAATGATTATTTATCTTTTTTAACTGATCCATGCGATAAACAATTATTCATTACTCCTGTTTGTTTACCTTGACTAGTTCGTGTATGTGTATTTAAATAAATGGACGTTTGCTCTTCGATAGATTTTCTTGAGGCCACTAAAAATATACATTTATTTCAAGCATTTCTGTAAGTTTTTACGGAAGATTTCTAAGTTAAATCTTGATAGCTTACCTTCCTCTACCTTCATTGGTAGGGCATAAAAGCTTCCTTGAAATACTACGGCGTCTTTTTTTTGAAGTTTTATCATGTTTACGGCGTCTTTTTCCGTGAAATATTACGTCTTTTTTCCTTGAAATAGTACGACGTCTTTTTTTTTTTTTGAAGCTTTACCATGTTGACGTTTCCAGGTGCAAGTGCCCTGATGTGTACGTGCCTGCGACTGCCCCCTCGACATCGGGCGAGTGTGAGTGCGTGTGTGACTCGAAGCGGGGCATCTGCAGGAGGCTCATGAAGGGCAAACGTTACTTCAAGGCCAAGGATGAAAAGTAAGATGCTTTCGCAGGGCAAAGTTGCTTTCTTTCGTTACTTCGTAGCGTTTGTGCAAACGAAGGATCTCTCTGAATTTGATTTTTGCTAGGTTTTAACTAGTGCAACGTCTGGCATTAGTTTGTACTGCCAATACAATGATGGCCCTGATACTCGAGTTTGTGCTGCCCTATGGCCACGGGACGACGCGCTGTTCATCGTTCCTTGCGCATGGTGAGCCCGCAGTTGAGGGGAAAACTGCCAAGTATTAACTGTAAATTTTATGAATATGAGCAAGTCGATTACTCTCCGAATTAATCCTCGCATCTTTGTGAACGACAGGGAGAGAGCATTTATTTATAATGCTTTGTTATGTTTCGAAGTCTTGAGGAGGTAATTAATTGCTCTTCTGGAGAGTTGTCTAAATATTGGGTTCTCGAATTCTCAGTTCCAGACAAGTCTGAGCAAGATCCTCTCTCGTATGTATTTGGTCATAAAAGTTAAATGCATTGGATTGTATTTTCTGCATCTACATTGTTGCATTTTAAACATAATTCATTTGTGAATTAGACGACTGACACCTGCGCGAGTAAAATATTCCAATACCGTATTGTTAAGTAAGGAATTAAAATTCTTCAAAAGTTGATTGTTGTATTTAGAATGATGTATAATGATGTATAATTATAACCTCCGCATTATAGAAGAACTGGTTTTTTTTTGACATCTTTCTTTACATTCAGAAATATTTTTTCGAGACTCCCAATCTGTCGCGTTTAAAATTTTCAACTACGAGCACTTCTATTATTCCAGGTGCATCATGTCAGGCGAGTGTGGTCTACCCGCATGCCAGTTCGGCGATTTCATCATCGAGTACAAGCGGTGTCCCCGCAAGAGGGAAATGAAGAAGTTACGAAACAAAGGATCAGGCTCGTAAACGCGTTAAAAAGAGATGTGCCCCACCGAATTGTCAAGCATTTTTGTTTGATCGATCGCTCTCTATAACGAAGTAATCTTCGATGACGTGATACTGACTTATCCATTATTAACTTACTGAAATGAGTGGTCTTGGTATCGACAGTTTTTTCGCTAATCGGATAATAGCGAGTTATTGGAAGTTGAGATTACGCTATGTTTTATCTCTTGACGTAGGTGAAGATTATTTATTCGCTTTTATTATGTGTTTCACGAAGAACTTGATTTGTTGCTGTTCTTTATTTCGTGTTACTGCAGTTACGCTATGGTATTTATTATTGAAGATCGGAGAAGACGCCGTTTCATGGCCTGAAATTGCAAGACTGCTTCGCAAAACAAGATGTAGAAAGTCTTGGATAATGTTTCTATTTGAGTCCAAAATTTCTACTCGACTCCATTTCCTAATCATACTTGAAATTTGTGGCTTCTGTAAACTCAAATTTGCAAGAAAGATGCTTAATATGTTTCCAGCTACTGACGAAAAAGATATGACGTAATTGGTCTATTTTCGGAAATGTGTTGGATTACATATCAAGCTTTCAAGAAATTTCGCCTTTGCTACGGTCTCGTGTTAATTCTGGTGAAGTTGCCAAAACAAATTACTTTTGATTTGACAGGTATAGTAATAGCTTTGTTTAATTCATAACTACATGGCACATACCAAATTTTTCCTTACGCAAAGAGTGCCGGAAAAAACATTATTTGATAAATTGTTGTGGCGAATCTTTCTCTTGTCCGTGTCATAACAAACGAGTTCGAATTACAGTACAGTAGTCATAATCCCTTGCTTAGCTGTCGCAGCATAGTGTTGTCATTTCAGGTAGTAAAGTGACCTTGAATTCATGCAGTAAAGGGTTAATATTGTATGTTCGTGTTCATTGTGCACAACGGCACAAAACGAAGGCAGCCATGCGTCCGCACTGCCAGTTACGGATGCGTTAAATTCGTTTTTCGGCTGCGGAAATTCCTCAAAAGGAATCTTGTTCACGATTATAGAGAGAGTCCGAAGAAGATTTGTTGCCATTTTCGTTGAATTTCATTAGAATTGCGTCCTTCTCGACACAAGTATTTACGGATAAATTATGTAAAATCACACGTATCTCTGGTCTGGTAGTTTGACTGCGAGTGCTTGAAGATGTTGAAAAATTTGTTTTATGTATTTAATTTTTTCGATATGGGCGTAGGTCTCGTACGATAATTTTGATTGTATGTGAAAACTATCATTCATCTCGCACAGTCGTGTGCACGCTAGTAATGCGGTCCTGCACTTGGAGTGTCAGCAGCTGCAGCAGCAGGATTTGCGTCTTAACTGGCTTTGTTTATTCCACGAAACTTTTAAACTGAAGGATATTTTATCGATATTTTCTAAAAAATACTTGTTTAAAATGGGTTACGTTTGCATTGCTTATCAGAGAGGAAAATCAACTCGAGTTACGAAATAAGAAATGAAAAATATTAGACCTCTACCGTGAATCCGAAATTTAAAGGTAAAAATACCATATGTTTTGTCGATATATTTTTCATTAAAAAAATTGTTTCCTATAGCATTTGAATACTTGGTTCAAACCCATTGAAAATTGTACAGGGTGAACGTGACCATCGTTCGTGTATCTTGAATATTATTTTCACTATTTTTATCTGCAGAATTTAACGTCAAATGTAAAGAAAATGAAACAAACTTTATTGATTCACAAAATAAGCTGACGAATGTCTTAAATTCATGTCATTTAATGATAAAATTTTATACGCATTGCTCTTGTATGGAGAAACGGTGAATAGGCTATAATTGAACAATAGAATAAGCTAAATGCAAATTAATGTTGCTAAATTCTCAACATTATAGTTTCGCACATCAAACTATGGGCAGTTTGGGTGTTCCATTGTGATGAACCAATAATTTATTCAGAGTAAACAGTCATTGGTCAGTATGTATCCTTCCTAACGCGTTGAGAATGTACCGTTAATAGATCATCTACGACGAGTGTGCGTGTGCATAAAAAATAAAATAGCTGACCAAACAGCATGTAAGGGAAGGAATGATGAAAGTTGAAGCATTGTTGACCAAATACAAGTTGCAAGCGAGGGACATGCCACTGATTGTTCCGAGTTTACAAGGGCCTGAGAAGAACTAAAAAATGTTGAGAAACTAATGCGGTTTTGTATTGTTCTGTTTACTGCAAAGAAATAACGCATCCTAAGGATGAAGTGTTTTTCACATACGACGTTTACACGAGTAAAATGTAGCCTGACTCCTAAAGACTTTTTACCGGAGAAAGTTGAAATCGTTCGTAACCAAATTGATGATGCCAAATCTATAAGTTAGTCGTATAAACTGGTTCTTGCCCTATTCGCTCGATGATAATTTCTCTCTGGAATATCTTTTTCTTAGGTAAAAATATTTTTTAAACATTTCAACAAAATCTGAATCTATCAGATATGAAAAAATAATCTATGTATCGCTCAGCTCCGTTTTTCTTGTGTGAAAGTTCAGTATTTTCTTTATTTTAATCTATGTTTATATATTTCAATGATCACATTAATTGCAAGCATGTTTCAATGCCTACACAAAAATAAAAAAAATGTACAATGTAAAACGAGAAAACTCGTTCACAATGGAATTAAGGGCATTAATTCGTTTCAAATGGTATAGAATTTCTAAAAATTATTTTACAATGTTGCAATACTATTAGCCGTAATTAGTGCCGTTGAAATTTTATCTTACGTGTGTATTATATATCATTTGAAAAACTTACCCGACTATATTTAACTGACTTGAACACTATCCAGTGAAAAATGATGTTACCAATCGACATTGCTGTGCTTCAAAAGAGCATATTGTCTTCAAACGATGCGGATCTAGACATCGTTTTCTTGTAATTACCACTCGCTAAAAAGCAATGCATGCAAAATTCAATTCATAAAATAATTTAAATGTTCTTGGGGACCGGCTTTGCTGAGCATATCGAAGAGAAGGTGTACTTATACTGTAGCTATGGCGTGTTAGACGAAGCTTGCCTGACATACAACTTGGCAAATAATTTAGAAAACTGACGTCTCTGAGTCATTGAACTAACAATAAGCCAGTGATTCGCAGCTTATTTAACATGATTAGCTACGAAAACAGCTGGTGGCAGTTGTTATTAATATGAATCAAAAATTTCCAGAAGCCATTTTCCTTGACCCCAATTTGCGTGTGAACTTGATGCAAGTTTTCTCTCTTCGCAAAATAACGTCCACTTTTTGAGCCTATAGTATCTTATCTTCATTTCGACCAACTGAAAGTTTTTGGTTTTCAATCAACTTTTAGTTTCATATGCATGTATCTCTTATTTTGATTCAGGATATTTGTGAATGAAGTATTTAGACATTTCTTCGGTTATTAGGATTGATCTTGTATGTCCTAACGTAGGACTGATCTTGTATCTCGAGGTCACATGTTAAATGATATTGTATAGTCTTCAGTTTAATCCATATTTTTTGTTGCTTACATTTAAGGAACTATCGGAAGCGTGTGACGAGCATGTAATATTCTAAAGTTTCTAGTAAATAGCGAAGTTGTTTACTAATAGTAAAAAGTGAGTAATTCTTTTATTAAATTAGTGAATTGAATGAGTGAAGTTGTTAGGATATTATTGGGTTATAAACTAATATTACTGAAGTAATCGGGCACCAACTTCACAAAGATATGCAGCTGGTCGTGTACCATTTCAAGCAAGTGCCTCTCGTTTGTGTGTATTTTCTGTAATCGAACAAATATGTATATACAAATAGAAATGTATTAATTCTAACACAATACAGTTTGTAGAATAAATAGACGACAACTTAAGGGTCACCGTAATTTCAAAATCTGTGCTAAATATCTAATATTTTTCGTAAAATTCCTATATGTATCAATTCGCCTATGAGTCGCAAGTATTTCCAGTTGTCAGAAGCTGCCCTGATTATAGAACATCAAATTCTATGGTCTATTGACCAAATTCATCGATTTTCCAAAAAAAAAGATCCCAAGTGCTGAACTCTGTACGATCGACGATAGGATTCGATGCCTTGGTTATCTGTCGTTGTATCTGAACTTCAATCATCTTGCCATTGACAGCTGTATTAATGTAAACTCTTTTGGTACTTTTACATCAAACTTTTATTCGATGGTCTGTCTTTCTTAGTAAAGGATCTTCTTTAATTAGTACGCAGTATCTTTCTTTTTTCCTATATGTTTCCTCTAAAAATGATTAATTATGGTACTCTTAGCGTTGAGATAATAATGGGCTCGCATATATTTGAAATTTTAACGAAAAACATTTTATATAGAAGGCTGGGGTAATTTCGCACGAAGGTTCTTGATGTTATGCAATTTTAATGGAAACATAACGCTACTAATGGAACGTGGAAATATTGTTAGCCAAGTTCTGGGGATGTGATGGTGTCTGTCCTCGTCAACGTATTTTGGCGACTTCGAACTGTTCCGAGGTGTACATAACTGCCCGCAGCAGGATCAGCAGCGCTCGATTCGAGTCTGCTGTTAAGCCATCAGGTATTATCTTTTTATCTCCTTTTGTGTTTCTATGTACTATGTGAAAGGTGGCATACCGAACGAACGACGACTTTAACGAGTACCTACCATCACGTGAGCTTCTTTTGCTTGTTTGAGACTCGTATTGAGATACTTGGGCTACTCTTGATTTCCTCGGTAGGAAGCTGCATTTTCTGTCACAAAAAACTTAAACCATTTAAGTGCCCACCGGAATTAAATCTTCACATTTTAAGGACAGATAACGAGAGTTTCTGTCCTTGCTTTTCTCTGTTCGAGATAGATGGCAAAAATTTTCTTCATTGAAAACACTCTTCGCCGCAGTCATATTTAAATGACCAAGGTCTCTTGTTATTACGAAGACAATTACGTTTTTCGTGCAATGAATACACCGTGGGTGGTCATAAATTCTTCATTCCTCCTAAATCATTTGTACGGAAGGCTTGCTATGAATGATTTTAATGCATTGTATTCCACGTTCTGATTCATACACTTTTCATACGTATTCAACTTCTATTCAAAGGTGGAGGGCAGCTGTTTTGTTGTAACTGTCCGGCTGTTAAGTCCTCGGTGAGTGGTCGAGTCGCTGATGTGGCTGACCATTCCTTTTACTTAGCAAAGCATAACTCCAAAAAAAGTTTCACCATCTTGAATATTTAGGCGATACGTGATACACAAATAAGTGATTAACGTAGTTATTTGTCGCGTAGAAGCGAAGGTTTAATGTTCTCATACATTTTGCTAAGACACACGAATGTATTTAGGCCAATGGGGGCTGCCTGCTAAGATAGTTCTTATGGACTGTTATGTCCCTAATGCCGGAGGTGCCGGAGTTAAGCTTAAGGGTAAAACTGATCTTCCCCCACGCGATGAAACCAGTCAAAGCCCGAGGACAATTGTTGTAACGGAAATTTCTGCGATGGAATTTACTATGAAAATTGCCGGAACTTTGTTTTCAATAGAAATCACTGTCGATTTCATAGTTTAACTAATTTTTTTCATCAATTAATATCTGCGAAATAAAGTAATAGGTACTAGGAGGTACATGGAGTTGTATTTGATTATATTTTACTGAATGATGTGAACATTAATGAGTCTGGATTACCTTTTTGCTCTATGTTCCAGCTGAGTTCGTGTAATGTTTTACTGAATTTTTAAACTGAAATTATTTAATTTTGTTCCTAACTCAATCATTTATATTTATGGATACAAACTTCCTTGATACATAGTGAGATAAAATGCTAAAAATTGGGTCATTGAGAAACATTTTTGCAGCACTTATGTTTAATGAACGAATGGTTTACAGCATACGCCTTAAAGGACAACACTTCAAAGGGCTCGTCAACCACGCGTTTAAATTTCTACCTTAAAGCTTAACACTTGACATCCGAAATAAATATAAACATCACTTGCACCGACTCCTTCTTGTTCTAGAACGCTGAATAAGCTTCTTTGTTCGTAATTTGATACAGAAAAGTAAGCAGTGAAAATAGACCACTAATACATGATCTTCTTGCGAAGCCATTCCCTAATTTAACCTTTAAAACAAGGTTGGAATAGGATGGAAGACTTGCACGTAAATCAAAGACGGCAAGTCTCAAACTAAAATCTAGGAACTAAGAAAAAATGGAAAAAGTAGGCAAGGAGAGATCGATCGAAAGCGAACAAATCGACAATCGAAGGATGTACCTAATGCTTCGTACTGATAAATGCTTACGAAATACGCTAAAACATACTATCCAAAATGAGTGCAAATAACCCTGATCCTGTGCAATGTGATTCTCACTATCACAGCTACCATTATCGTACTATAGGTTATCACCTGTCTACATTAGTTTCCATGTTCAGATAATCCTTTACGTCCCACAATCTGGTGACGAACAGTGCATAGTGGTGTGGGGCGGCGGAGAGCATGGAGGGTACAATTGTAGCCTTTTTCCTTGCTTCTTTGTTTCTTTCTGGGTTTCTCTATCCAATCTTTTCTTTGCGTTCACTTACTGTACCTCACAACCAAAGCTTTTCGCTTCTTTGTCTACTGTTATCGACTTGCAAAGAAGATAAATGATTTACCTACTTCTTGTCGGTCAGATCTATTAAAACATGCAACGCAGCCCTCAATGCGAACTTAATGAAATTTGCTAGAGTCGCGTTTTCAATAGGGCACGTTTTTATCCAAGTTTTAGCACTATTCTCGGCATTATTTGTCAATTTACAGAAAAAAGCAATGTCAACAGTCGAAAAGAAACAGTAATCCTTTGAAAACCTAAAATTGCAACGACATCGGTCCTTAGCGGTGATCGAGCCAACATATATGCAATACCGTCGCTCAGAAATTTGAAACGTGTTTGACACGACTTAGTACGAAAAGTAAACAAAGACGCCAGCTGCTTCCCCCATACCCCACCATACGTCACACAGGATCTTGACACGAACATGGTATCATAGCGAACAAATTCTAATAAATCGTGAGTCTGAATTCAACACTCACGACAGATAATATTTCTTCATGTGAAGTCGGGATTTAATAGCCCAGATAAAACGTAAGCCTTCAACGAACTTGATTTATCATGCAGTACTGATTGGTCATAACAAAAATGAGTCTGCAATAATGCTCAGTATATAAGTAATCAAATTTTTGATACCAACAGTATAACAAGATTCTCATATAAACACAATCGGTGTACAGGTCATGTGTGTAATTTCATTTTCAAGAGTGTTCCAGCGTACTTAGAAATTCGCGGATACACGCAGAAGGCTGGACTGTACTCAAAAGGACTTCAACTTCATACTTAGGCCTTAAGTTTAATCCTTGACATGCTTCGGGAGAAATCGTAAGCATGAATGCACCACAAGGATTAAAAAATCTTGGAACAACTGACAAAACATGAATACATTATCATAAAATAGCTTATGCTCGCTCATAAAAAGCACAGAGTACTGAAAGCCGTTCAGAATACTAAAATATTACTAACGTAGATTCTTCGACGACTCCCAAATAACATAAAAGTCCCCTAAGTTAAATGAAGTAGTAACGTTACCGCACACGGTTTTATCATCTCGTCAGAAAACTAGTAGCGTTCCTGAGCGATCGCGCCACAGTATTGTTTCCTAGTGGAATTGTGTTTGCGTCAAAACAGAATTCTTCGTTTAGCTGCACTAGTGTAGACTGACTCATTACGTAATTCGCACTCTGAGGACACGCGCACATGTTAATGCAGGACTTGTGGGTATCTTTCACGCTGAATATAATATAAGAGGCGTAAGTACATGCTTTTGAAAATTATAGACTTGAGTATTTTATACGCTCTCCAGCCCAGGGCGATACCTTATAGAACCAGCCAACGACTGTGAATAATAGGAAGGTTAATGTTATCATTGTACCCCAAAAATGGATATCACCACCCCAAAATGGCGATGCAAGTACATATTTTTGGCGTATGTGTAGTAGTGGGGGTAGCAGAACTAGAATTCGTTCAGTGTTATCATTACTATAAATGAGAAAAACTTAATTACTAATAATTCATGGAGACCCTATGTAAATCCTTGAATTCAGAAGGCAGTGAGAATGAAGTCAACTTCTTCGTTTTGGAAGACTAAAATACAACAACAAAATACTTATCCAAATTAACGATTACGCTAATGATATTCATTTGATATTTCAAATTGAAATTTTAACATACTTTACTTGTTATCATAACTTTACAATAACCTTTTTTAACAAATGCAACCGACGACCCCATCAACATTCCATCCCGGAGTTACTTTTCCCGTGTCCTAGCATGCCAACACGATATGGCTTCATCACGACCACTGCAAGACTTTATAGCGTGGCCGTGGCAATTCCCACGAAAACCTGTACCCTGCACGGTCACTTAACTGGGCCCATTGCACTCCTATATGAACTATCACTCGTTGCTCACCCACACCCTATACGTATAGGAGGCACTCAGTACCGTTCGCGCCGTCACTGCTTCTGCTGCAGGAGAGGTTCCTTGCAGGGGCAGTCTGGACACACGACCGTCAGCAACTTTTGTAGAACCAGCGAAACGCTCCCTGACAATTGACAAAATAAATGATGTGCTTATTGTTTGTCATTTAATTTTCAAATAATCGGTAAATATTTGAATCTCGCGTAGATGACATAGGAGTAAATATAATTGAAATTCTACATAGTTGATGTAACTGTTATTAAACAAGGATATGGAAAAATATTCATCCACTACCGAGTAACGTGTACAATGCTCTAGATATTAGATATGCTCTAGAAATTTGGGTCATATATAGTTAAATATATAAAATATAAAAATGGATATATAATATTCTTATTGAATTCAAAGTCTGAGTTAAACTCTTAAACGTGTTTCTATGAACAAAAGCTAGCAAATTGACCTAGCAAGTGGTGAAAAGTAAATTATTATGGTGCAATTCGGGCAGAAGAAAATGAAGAGAACGGGGGTAGTTGCCCCCTGGAGGTGAAAAAGCATACAACCTCCTGAAATTTCAACCACAAGAACGTAAACGACAGAGGATTTCATCTCTCAATCTAACGTATTTCGTAAGCTCACCATATAAGATGAAATTAGTGATACATTCACGAAAAGACTAGAACTGAACAATTCCCCTGTATAGTTCATTCATGGTTGTAGTGCAATTCAAATAGTATGAACGTTATCGAAAACATGTGAAAAACGCATATCTTCGTCATTAGTAGCGCAAATGGCAATACTACATTTAAAAATATTTACATTTAATTATATTTAATTTAATTATAATTATATTTAATTTAAGAAACAATATCAAATCTGTAGTCTACTACGCTAAATATGTTCATGCGTTACTCACTGCTTATGCGCTGAGCTTTCTTGTTGTCGTTGCAAAATATTCCAGCGTAGTAGACAGGTAGGGCCGACAGCGTGAACAGAACACCCAGACCTGTGAAAAAAAATTTCTGTACAATTGGTGAGGTTGGAAAATGGTATATCAAAATGGCGGACCGATACATTTGGAAAGTGCAAATATCGACATTACATATATTTGTGTACCGATTAATTATCCAAGGCGAGCCAGACACATATTTTAAAGAAATTTAATAAATGCCTAACATGTATGAGCTGCTGAAAATTACTTTACTTTGCCTTGTAAATGACCCAATTTGCTTAGGTTTGGTCAAAGCAATCTTCAGTAATGTATGGACAAAAGAAATGTGCTGGGGAAAGAAATGTCTGAGCTGGGAGTCCATAGTGGCAATGTGCTGACTGGGGAGTGAAAACATCATAAAACTCTACTTCTTCAGTAATATTTTCTTGCCCATCAGAGTTAATTATCAAACGTCACACATCAAATATTTAATTTTGGCTTTTCTCCGAGTGGAAGTAAAGTGTTGAAGTGATCGATTCTACTCTTTAAAGTTAGCAAGTTAGAGTTTCAGTTTAAATACGCCTAATAACTTAGTATTGTACCAATTGGCAGAGTTTAACAGCCGACAACTTTAAAACACAGATACAGCTACAATGTTTAAGGAGAACGAAATGTGCGTTTTCTACAACACGTTACACATGTTCATTAAAATTGCCTTTGACAGCAGTTTGTGTAACCTAGATGTAAACTATTATAATTTCTCAAGAAACAAGCGGCAAACGAATCGTTGAAAAGCAAGGCTCCTCACCGGTGCTCCTTGGGTCCGTAATCAGGGGTACGATGACGAGATAACCACAGCATCCCAGGAAAATTATAGGCAGCACCAGCGGCACTTTGATGGGTCGATGCACGAGTGGGTGAGTCTGTCTGAGTCGGAGGAGAGCAGCGGTGGCAGCTCCAATGCTTAGCCAGAGTGTGAAAGAGAGGCAGTTAATGAGTGCCATGATGTCCAGTCCCAGCAGACACAGCGACAGAAAGAAGGAGGTTAGCAGGGCAGGTTTGGGCGTCCTGGCCTTAATGTCGATGAAGGACAGCACCGAGGGCATGTGATTCTCCCTCGCCGCCGCCAGGAACAGGCGGCCCGACGTGAACAATATTCCGTTGAGGCTCCCGAAAGTCGACAGCGCCACGAACACCGGCACCAGGTACCTCAGGGGACCGAGGACGCGTGATCCAAAATCCTGGAATTTTTAAGGTTCCCTTAGGGACGACATGCATAAAATGCAAATAAAAATCAAAATATTGCAAAAGGTAACGAGATTTTATGGAAAACAGGACTTTGCCAGCTGGTAGGATTTATTCATCTTATTTTTTTGCTTTCATGTTAAATAACCTGAAGTAAACGACGAGACTTACCACAGCAACAGCAGACGACGACACGACCAGGTCTGCGGGCAGCACGACGAGGTAAGAAATGTTGACGAGGACGTAAACGACCGTCACCAGCGGCAGCCCAATCCATATGGCGAGAGGCAGGTTTCTGAAGCACAGCAATGAACCATAGGATAAAAAGAGTCATAACAAGAATACAAACATATCTAACATCATCAACTGAACAAAGGTGAAGAGTTATGCTAGTGTACCCTTTGAAAATGAAATGTTGAAATGTATGGAAATAAACTAAACGAGAAAACGCATATATTGTACCAACGTAGCTATCTTCAGACTTGTAATAGTCTCATACTGAGGTCAATGGATATTAATTTCATCAAAGTTGCACGTGACTTCAAAACGGTTCTTATCCACAATAAATCACACGTTATTTCCTACCTAGTTCTTAAGGACCATACATTTTTTAATTTTGCATTCACGTTGGAACAAAATTAGTATTCCTATGATGGCAATAAAAATAAAGCTGAAACCGTGAATCGATAATTTCCTAATGAGGATGTCCCATAGGAATACTTCCAACTCCTCGTCTCTTCACGCGTAATTATTGTATAAGTGATAATTCAGAGAGGTAATCCGAGCTAGTTCTGAGAATTGGAGTCATTCAAAATCGAAATTTGTTAACACATTACGATTTCAAATTCAAAGCTTACTTCTCATTTTTTTCTCACCTAATTTTATATATTTAATGCAGCATCTTAAATCGAACTTATTGCTCACAGAAAACCTACTTCGGTAAACAATTTGCTCAGAAGTTTAGAGAAGGAGTAACGCATAAAAATTGAGACATTTACATGAAAATAATTTATACATAAAATTTTAAATTAATACAAGATTACGGAAAATTATGAAGCTGGATTTTGTGAACTCTCCAATCGGGTAGAGGCGTCGTGGTGCCGCCCTTATTGTGCCAGACCGCAACGTTTTGTGCGTTGAGGCCCCATACACAACCAACGAGCTCGAGTGCAGCGCTGGCTTGTGTCGTAATGGTAAAAATAACGCTAAGCGAAATAATGCTAAGTGAAATAACGCTAAGTGAAATAACGCTAAGTGAAATAACGCTAAGAGAAAATAAGGGCTAAGAGAAAATAAGGGCTAAGAGAAAATAAGGCTAAGAGAAAATAAGGCTAAGAGAAAATAAGGCTAAGAGAAAA
>VOMN01125880.1:16143-37241 GCA_014899125.1 Orchestia grillus
ACAGAAAATAAGGCTAACAGAAAATAAGGCTAACAGAAAATAAGGCTAAGAGAAAGTAACGCTAAGAGAAAATACATTGCGTAAATGAATTATGCTTGGAAGGCAAATCTATAATGACGCTGGAGATAACGGCGAGGAACGGGGAGAGAGGAAGAGGAGGGGGAGAGGAGAGGGAAAGGAAGGGGAGAGAGGGAGAGGAGGAGAGGAGGGGGAAAGGAAGGGGTGAGAGGGAGAGGAGGAGGGGGAGAGGGACGAAGAAGACGTGTCGACGTAAGTGGCTTCGTTTACTGGTGAGAGGCGTCGTGTCCAACCCTAGCGCTGAGATGCAAGGGCGCATCTGCGACTTTTGTTATTGCGTATAGCGGTGTCGTGAAGCTCACATAAATGGGCGAGTGTGGGGTCCTGCGTGTGGGGGTGTCGTGAAGCTCGCATAAATGGGCGAGTGCGGGGTGCTGCGTGTGGGGGTGTCGTGAAGCTCACATAAATGGGCGAGTGCGGGGTGCTGCGTGTGGGTGGTTTGCACTGCGTTGCATATTTTACAGGAAAGTTTTGTGCATTCTAGAAAAAATATATATATATATTTGAAAATAACAGTCATTGATGGTAAAATTCAATCTTCCACGCTATCACTGCTATATATACATAGTACAGTAAAGTCTGCAGTAAACAGCATAGAGAGTACTACTCCCAAACATCCTTTACTTGACATTCATAAAGCGGATTATAATAATAATGTGATACGACATTATGATACTTCAAATGTAAACTTAAACTTCATTTAAATTAGAAATGGCATGAAAAATTCAAAGTCGTCCATAATTTTGAGTTCTCATTGACAGCATTCTAATGATAAAACGATGTGACCGCGCTTGAAAAAATAATAAGGGGTTCTTCAAATTTACACAACAAATTTAATAGATAATGATGGAAACAATCGGGTAGCGATAATGAACATGGTAGGAGTTATTTACGGTGAACTGAGTAACTAGCTCAACACGCTACAGAATTTTCTTAATCCTTTGATGCCTGCCATTCAAATACTCTTGTAATTCAATCCAATTAAAATTTTCTCCAGCACAAAAGGATTACTGGTCTAAGTATAAGCACATTTAATTCAGAAGCTTATACTAACAAATTTTGACGGTTACGCAAGCATGGTAAAATGGATTATACAAGGTAGACGAGCCTGTATGACGTTTTTCGTATCGACGAGCATTGTCTCCATAGATATCACATAATCTAAATTTACTTACTAAATTCTATCTAAAGTCTCCATCTTCTCACCTGTAAGGGTCTTTCAGCTCTTCAGTGACGAAGTTCAGGTAATTCCAGCCGCCGTACGCGAACAGACCAGAGTAGAACGCCAGAGCTAAGCCCTTCCAGTCCGGGTCCAATGCTCCGTAAGTGTCTGGGTCGGCCAAGTGACCGCCTCTTTCTGGAAGAAAATAAAGTCAGTTTCAATCTTGCATTTCATACGTCTTATTTTCGAGCATACTCGTATGTGACTGATTAGGGGGAGTTGGATGTCAATTTACAAATCTAGGAGAACTGGCATTAGTCGAAAATACGAGGCAAAATTTTGTTGTTTCATTTTTGCACAGCGATCTGAATGAAGGTTCACAGCTAGGTACGATCAATTATTAAGATAAGAAATAATTTTGTGGATCATCAGAAGCTTTTCCATTAACCTGATTTAACATTTTAAACATCAAAATAACGAAACAAATATTTTTAACGACAGCGAATGAGGCCGACACATTACACGCATCAATTAGACTGTACCTCATTTTTACTTTTACTATTCAATCAACTCTAGGAGCATAATTAATAATAACTTCAGGTAATGCTGACCAAATTAGTTTGCCATCATCGATGAACAATCTGAACAAAGAAAAATACTAAAAGCTGTATCAAAGCTATCCAAAAACTAATGAAATTCAACTCAGAGTTATTGAAGGCCAACGTACAGCGACTTGAAGTACAACTGCCCTTAGAACTTCAGTCATCGTGGGGAGCAATTTGAAGTTTAACTCAGTAATACTCAAGGGCAGAAACGCCATGGTTCCAACGCTAATTTTCTCAGTTTTCCTCTACCAGCAGAAATTTTTTGCTAGTGTTGAAGGTCACTTGATCATTGAGAAATGCAGCATAAGGACGAGCAAGGCGACCACGGAACCATATTGAGTACATCTCACACGGGGCGCAAATGTCCCGCATGAGTGCAAGCAAGCGGTCAAGCATCCCGATGTTGACTGACTTAAAAGCTAATACAACGTTTCTCTTCCCGAGCCTACAGTCATTCTAAAGTAAAGATCAACCGGTGAAGTTTACTGACGGAGGCAAATGTGTGTTCTGGGCATTCTAAACGTCAACAAAATGCCGTATTTGGTGGCGCATTAGACGCACCTCAATTTATCAGGTCGTTTTTTGAAAATATCACAGATTTATTCAAAATTCCAGAAGGTCTTCGAGTTTATTGACTCAGAAATGATAGAACAGAGGAAAGTAAAAGTAGCTATGAAGTCTGACAACACACGCGCATTGTACCCCCGCAAACAAGGCAGTTACAGAACACTCAGCGTGAAATTATTCGTTCAAGATACCGCAAAAAGTACCCAAAGCACTCTGCTTGAAAGTCCGCAAAGAAAAAGTTTGAGAAACTTAATTGGTGCCTGCTCTTTGCTACACAATAAAAATTTAACTAACAAAATGAAAGTCACTGTAAATTTCAGCTACAAAAAAAAAAAAATAGCGCTAGGCCAATAGAGAGGCAAAATTTCCATTTTCATGATTTCTTTCTATTATGAGGCGAGTTAATGAGATTCTAAATCATGTATTTTTTTATCGTGGAGAGGATGATAGACCAGTACGCCCCCGTTTATCAGATGATGGCCTATAAATACAAGAAAATTGCATTCGCAGTTGCCGTAAAACTGAGCTCTTTGTAAAGAGAAGGTTGTGATGCAGTAATGCAGCTGAAAGGACTGCCCACAAGCGGCTTGCGTTGTTTGAAGATTAAGAAATTCGACCTTCTTGATTACTAATCCGCTGGTAGATCATTAGTCACAGAAGACGTCGCAATTCTGGCAGGGCGAGCTGATTGATCAATAGATCCCTCTATTACGTCACTAATTAACTGGCATGTAAAATAGATTTTAGTCGGTATTATTACTACTTACAATTTTTAGATAAATTATTTAAACTTCATTGATTTTTATGTTTAATCTTTCAAAACTGGTTCATTTCATTCGGTACCCTTCTTCGTGTTACTTGGAATAGTTGAGAGAGAAACTTTGTGAAAGATAAGTTTAGTGCAGTCTATTTTGTGACAAAGAAGTGTTGTACAGTTATTTCTGTGAGGGGAAAAGTGTCAAGTCACTTCTGAGAGGAAAAACTTAATAATCACTTTCTACGACGAAAAAGTCTTTACAATTAACCCAGCAAGAAAAAAGTTTTGCGCAGTGACCGCGTGGATTTTTTCCCGTCCAGCAGGGCCAGCACGTGTTAATAAAGCCCCACGGCACAAGGCAGTGCAAAAGTGCAAGTCTTTCACAGTACGCAGCTGTGAACAACGCAGACTCCAACGCTGCCCACGGAATTTCCTGCTCAGGCCGAGGGGCGGAGAGTTGCAAGTCACAAAATGCGTCTCGGGCCAGCAAAACAGCGCAATTTACAGCCACACGACACAAGAAATCAAGATTTTTAAGAAGTGGCCCAGCCAAAGAGAAGGTTGGAGTAAAAGGAATTTCAGACATCGGATGGCCAAAATTTAGCGGGGAAATTTTCAATATTTTCAAGTTGTAACGATGAAAGAACTTGTGAAACAGCACTATTTAGAATCATTAATCCATTAACCGCACTCTTTAACCTAACTTTCACAGCCCAATAACGTCAAATTTATGTCTTGAGAACTGCCTTCAGAGACCAAACGATCAGGACAAAGGATCATCCAAGAAAATGAACGTTTGAAAAATTTTAAACTGCAATTGCGAAATTGACCAGCCACACAAGCTATCCCCAACAATTATGAACCCATCAAAACAAATATTAACGTAAAAGTTTTGAACACAGCATATTCAATCCGGTTAGGGTATGGTTACCGTTTGAAAATGATCCCTATTTTTTCGAAATTGTAAAATAAAATTTTCCAACTCGGGGAAATCATCTCATTTACTTTTTTTGATCGTGAATAACTGCATAAAATATCTAATTGATTTGTATTCGGTCACGCATCAACTTGCATTTTAAAAATTCAGGAAACATTACGGAAGAAAAGGCACACAATCATTTTTTACTAATAAAAAGTACGCAATATTATAAATTACATCATCAACTATGTTTTTCATCGACACGAAAAATCACGCTTGAAGACATTACAACATGCAAAAAAACAGCTTCAGTTCCCTTGAGTTCTCCTTGATAAACCGTGAGGAAGAACGGTCAACTGAATTAAATCAAACCCGGCAAGTCGAGGTTTGGCAAGTCATTCGTCAGGACTGTGGCTCGTCCATCAGTGGGCGGTGCAGTGATCGCGTGAAGGGGAAAGGAAAAGAACGGTAACTTTACTCCAACAGGGTTGTCGTGCAGTATTGCAGTTTAGTTTCCAGTGCTTTAACAATACTGACAAGACACGTAAGGGCAGTGAGAAATGTGGAATTTAAGCTGAATTTTCTAAAAAAAGCACTACGAAACCACATGAAAATTCAGCAATTGCACTCCAGGGGTAGAACCTACAGCCTTCTCACTTGAAACAAAGCGTGCAACCCACTACACTTAGGAGACAGAGGGAGAGATCAGCAGCAGCAGACAAAGACAGGCTATAGGAGCGGCCTACGAGTGTGTAACAACTACGTAACCCTTTCAAGTCTCCTGAGAAATGAATGTTCCACAGACATTTTACGTAAGTCAAGCGAGACGTACCAGTCTCAAAAACTCATTGATATACAGTAGGCTGAATTCGACGTTAATGCGTACAACTTCCATTGCATCATCATTTCGTCTTAGTGAAAAACATTTATCAATGTCTGCTAGAAGAAAAACTTAATCTTTAGATAGGAACAAATTAAGCGAATGACGACTCATTAACGTGTGAAGTAACATTAAATGTGAAACCTATGAATTTACACTGTACTGACTAGTTGATTCAAAAGAAAGCATGGGAAAACAATTCAAAAATTTCTGGAGGAAAGCGCTTGTTGAAGCATGTTGACTTTTTTTATAGTTGGGAAAATTGTATTTGAATGAGAAAGAAAACTTCTTGATAATTTAAAATTGCAGAATTTGATCGCAATTACTCTCCAGACATAAAATTTCTGGATACTTTAGCCAAAAGGTACTTTTAAACGAGTATAACCGCCCTTTAGAAATAACAATACACACGAATGCAGCAGATTAACTTCACCATATATTAATTTAGGTCAAATTTTTCTGCTGTCCCAGTGGTTATGAGGTTGTTACATAACATTAAAATAAAATTATTTACGCACAGAATAAATCATTTTTCCATCATATAGCATATAATCATTGGACATTTTCACAACGTTTGAACAATTCCTTCAGCACCAAGGAATCTTCTCGAGGAAAGGGAGCTCAGAATACGGTTCTATCCCATTATGGATCATTGAAATACTAACTTGACATGTGGAGTACGGGTAGTGTGAGTCAGAACTCAGATGCGAGGAACAGAAGGAACCAAACAGTTCAAACTGTTGGAAGTTCTTCGAAGACTTACATCAATGAGAGCGTCGTTAATCGAATGATGGCCCGAACGCGGAATGTCCAAGTTAATAAAGCATTCTTACAACTCGCAGTGAGCATAGGGTTTCTAGCTCGATCATACCCGATTTTTAACACGCGAGGAGTTATGTATAGTTGATATTAAAATTTGTTCTTTTTACGCACTACTGCTGCAGTGCGTGCTCCTTTTTTCTACAGCGCAAACCGGCGGGGCGATAGACATTCATTTTTTAATTAACTTCTTGAAAAAATGAAACCTTTTTCGGGTAGATTACAAAAAATGAAAACTCAACGATCATCAACGACAAATGATCGTCATCTTTACATTTTTCAGAGCTTGTTTTGAGCACCAATTGAACTTATTTATTGAATGAAAGGGTTCTCTTATTCAAATATATCCACAGGTTTACTCACGAAATGAAGGGTTAGCTGATTTTAAAATATTTTATTGATTTATTCTCCAAATGAAGGGGTTCCCTAATGTAACTATCTTCTACCGGATTATTAGAGAATGAAAGAATGCCCTGATTCCACTAAGCCTAAGTGCAAAATTACCTTATCCGTATCCTTATCTCAGCCTGCTAATCTACTTTATGCCAGCCTGCTAATCTATAGCACATACATCAAGCTGGACGCAGTGGCGGCCTCTGGACCACCGGACAGGAGCCGCGCACTGGCGTACGAGCCCCGGCCAGACGCAGGGCAGATAATTGTGGGTGTATTACATAAGCAAAAAGTGAGAGGCTGGCACACGGCACGGCCGACGAGCTTGTCTCGCCATCCTATCATTTGGCCTCGTTTTCCAGCAGAGAAGAGTCTGCATCAGACGTGGCGGTCGGTCTCAGCAAGGCAACGACTCGCCCGCTAGATGATCGGATCACTACGAACACACCAGGTAGAACAATCCGACGAGCACCCCAATTATGTCGGGAAATTACAGAAATTGTCGAAGGAAACTTTGAAGAGTAAAAATAAATAAGAAGCGTGAGGAAATGCTTGCCAAGATGCAGGGAAAGTTTGAAGCAACCGAACAAAACTTGAGGTGAAAGTTCTCGAAGAACAAGTGCAAGGTGAAAGCTAATGAATTTATTTTTTAATTTCTCAGCTTTGCGGAAGTGTTCCAGTTCGTAGCGTGTTAAGACACTGAGATGGTTATAAATCATTTTAATATAACTACTATTCGTGGAAGTGCAAAAGTGCAACGCTCTAACGTATCAAACATCATCTTCACGTTGAAAGACAAACAAAAAGAATTTAAAGTTACATTGACAAATACACAATTGTGGGCATTGTTGCCCATTTGAGATAGCGATTATAATTTTTTTATTTCGTTTTCAGCCTGAAGATGAAGTATACAATACATTGCATTTTATAGTTAGACAAATAGAAGTTTTATTAAAATTCATGAATATCTGTGAATAATTTACATGAGGAATTAAAAAAACGCTATAATGCACTATTACTCTTCCCGAGCAAATCTTTACGTATTAGCACCCAGTGTATGAAACTTTTTGAATTTGATTATGTCAAATCAAATTTGGGAATAAATAGGATAGTTAATGTCGCTGTATTCTTACCTTCGCATCCAAAACACCGCACCGCATAAAATCTTTCAAAATTATGAGCATAAAATTTCTATAATTATTCAAATAGCAACTGCGTCCTTCAGCAAATTATTGGACCTCGTTCACTTCAATGAATGAACGAACAAGTAAGAAGACGCGGGTAAAGGAAGCCAGCTCAGTCTTCCAAGAAGGTCTTGAAACATTTCCCACCCCACTCAGCGGATCGTAATTGGAGAAGACAAGATGTTAAGAGGCGGGCGAAATCGGCTCCTCGCTGGAAAGAATTTCGCAAGAGTAGAAAATCAGGAAACTGAATGAGTTTTCTCGCGTGAACGCTCACGCTGGTCATTAGGAGTACATGTGTAAATGAAAAACTGGGTAGCGAGCGCGCGGACTTTCAAGGAAATAAACGTGCTGGTGCAAGAAAACATGAGATATTCATTTAACGTTTTTCTTCCTGAATAAATTTAAGTATACATCGAGAAACCATAAGTGAGCGTCAGTTTTTCCTACCAAGTAATTTGCAGGTTTTGAACTCGCCAGACTGTAGCGCGGAGTGCGCAGCTCTCTACGAATCGAGCGTGGCGTGTATTCCCTCAGCTTTGAATTTACTGGCGTGGCCATAATGAGACAACTAACTCGGTCTCAGGGAGAAATAACTTGCCACAGTATGTTTAACTAAGAACGCCTGTTCTCCAGTCCGAAAACTGGGAAACTTTCAACAAGGCGGGCATTTTGCGCTCTCCATCACAAAGTATCCATTGATCACGGTGGTGTAGCGAGAACAGAGATCAATAGCGATCAATCAGATCAATCAAGATACGGCCACAAAACTCACCTGTCACTAAGGTGTAGAGCCCCATGAGCGTGATGATGAAGAGAGCTAGAAGTTTCGCCGCCGTGAAGATCATCTGGATTCTCATCGCCCAACTAACGCTGTAGCAGTTAATGGCGGTCAGTAGACCTGTAGGAAAAAATCATAAATTAAATAATGATTTAAAAATGGGTGCATCTCTAGACCGTTTAGTCCTTGACGATTAATTGAAATAAGCATAGAATAGAAGCGGGCACTGCAACTTCAACCAGTTTATCCTTGAAATATTGCATAGGTTTCCTCCAGTCGCACAGAAACACCTTCAACGAGGTCCGCAGCAAAGCCCGGCCCTATATTTAGGCCGCGTCGAAAATTCACTCACATACGTGACCCCATTCAGTTCAATTCCTGGAGGATAAATTTCCGTTTACATTTTTAATATTTCAAAAGATGAATTTTTTTTTCCGATAATTTCACGTCAAATTTACATTCGTTGAAATTGCTCATTTGCAATACACTTAACTTCAAGGAAAGGATGCTGAGGAGGAGATATCCAACTCATTAGCTACACCCCTTCTCCTCATCTTTAATGAGGTCATTTAACTCTCGTGTACATCGAGAAAGCCTCCTCATCCTTCCTCAAGCAAGTGACCTGATTTTCGACTCAGACAACGTTTACGTGAAGTAACCATTACGACCTGGAGTGTGTAACCTGTACAGTGGGGGGACAGAAGTATTTGCAAGCATAAAACTACATTTTTTATCAACATTTAGCTAGCCAAAATTCGTATAATTCACTAATATGCATTTTATACTGTAGGATAAAAAAAATGTATCCTTTTGCAAGCATATGGTGTCATATATGCAAACAGCATACAGTACATCGCGTGGGACAAAAGACAAAACAGTTTCCTATGTTCATTATTTAGTTGCACAACCTTTGTAGGCAATAACTGTCCGAAGATAGTTTTTAGATGATGAAATTAGGCATTCGCAAGCTTGCGGTGGTGTCTGAGTCTATCCTTCAACGCATATTATCTTCAGTTCTTTAAGAAACATCGGACTTCTCTGATGAACCTTCTTCTTCAGTGTTCCCCAAAGGTGTTCGATAGGACTGATGTCTGGGGATTGGCTTTTCTACACGAGAACATTAATTTTGTTCCACATAAATTATTTGGATGTTAATTTTGCCCTGTGCTTAGGGTCGTTTTCTTGATGGAACATTCATTCGTGTTGGAATAAACGTTTCGCACTTGGAATGAGGTTTTTCTACAATACTTGAAAGCACAAGGCCCAAATCATCTTCCTTCCCATCAATGACATGAAGTGCACCAGTGCCTTGTGCTATGAAACAACTCCAAACCATTAAACTGCCGCCTCCGTGATTTGCTGCTGGAATAGTATTATGCCTTTCATGGGTTGTTGCTGGCACCCTCCACAAATAAATAGCAAAGTTAAGACCAAACAGTTGAATTTTGGTTTCATCAGAGCAAACAAGTCTTCTAAAATGTCACTTCTCCCGGTGTTTTTTTGCAAAGCTTAGACGATTTAGAAATAGGTTTTTGGGTAGCGTATCAGTTATACGAGGTGTTGTCCACTGGTAGTTCTTTCATTCACTTTTGGTCGAAGGCACACAGATCAGTTCTTAACTCTTTGCGAGTCATCATGGGTTTATTTAAACATCCTCATCCAAAGTCGAGACCGAAGTTCGATCTTCGGGTGAGCACTTGACCTTGGAAAGTTAACAGTTGAGCCATATTACTTACACTTAAGAATGTTTGACCCAACGGTGAAGTATGGCATATGAATCTTCGTAAAATCTTTCTGAACGATATTCCTCGAGAATGCAGATGAACTATTCGATCCTGCAAGATATTCTGAGACGACTTTGATATTTGGCTTGGCGTCTTTTAGGTCACTGTATGCTACGAAGGTTCATCAGTGACTTGCCGTCTCATCCCATGACAAAACAAAATTGATTTTCCTTCTAAATACAACTAGAATAACCTCCAAGCAAGTCAAACAGGATGTGACAGAAAAAATAGCACAATAATCAAGTGAAAATAGTTCGACAAAAATGTTTGAATATTTTTTCACAAAGCATTTTTTATTTCAGTGCACATATATGAAGCTGTTTACTTGTAAAGTTCCATATTTTGTTTTACAATTCCTCTTTGTTAACTAGAATTCATAGTCTGGTGAAATTTTCAGGTATGTTGACTTCCTAGACGTTTAATAAAAAATAAATTTTAAAGTGAACAAGCAATTACTCGCGGTCTCTGCACTGTACATTGGCTCTAGTCAGATAATTTAAATGAGAATTGCAAACAGGGAGAAACTTACTTATATCATCTCTCGCCAAGAACCTTCTAAGATCAAAATTCCCGAGAACCCCAAATAAACTTAGTATCAATTTATTCTTTCGAGAGGCTCCACTGATGCTTAGATGTTTGAAAATTGCATACAACGCAAGTTATCTAAAGTTTTTAGTAAAGTATGCTCATGAAATTACGCAAAATGACAGGAGATTTTCACAGTCAACGATGGATAAGGAGCTTTAATTAAATGTCATCCGAGACGCGGGAAGTGGAAAATTTTCTGGTTCAAAGTTGGAACTGTGAGGATAATTTATGAAAATAAAATTATTATGCACCCCCATCATCAAAATAAATTAACGAAAATATAAAATTGAGACTGTGCCTTCTACAATCATGGTGCACCTTGATGGGGAGGCTTGGAAGCAGCACCGCATGACAACGGTCTAAAGAGCAGGTGCAGGAGGGTGGGGGGAATGACAAAGAAGGGGTGGGGAAAAGGGAAGGGCCTACGAGGTTTAAGCTGATGAGGGAATCCCTTCAACTGCAACTCCCACAGACTAAGTCTTGGCTCTTACGCTCGAGATAAGAAGAAAGTTTGTTAGGTAGAAAAACTGAAAAGTACCTAACAAGAAGGCTCTTTTAGATTCCCTTTCCATTCATAAAATGAAGCCATCTTTCAAGGAAAATCCCTCGGAAAATCGATAATCAAAAGCTTCTCACTTTTTTCAACTCATGTGTTGTAGAAGCAAAATGTACCTGCTTTTAAATTAATCTCACTGCTTGTTACAGATATTTCGAGAATGACCCTTGGCTCGAAACGCTAAAATCAATTATTGCTTTCTTATGTACTTCTGCCCTACAACATCTCTTATAAATTTCCTTGAAGAAAAGAGAGCCACTTGACACAGAAAATACGCAAGGGTTCTAAAGAAAAGTAAATCTAATCTTATATTTTTCTCACAGATGTCAACATGATGCGCAAAGTTTCAAAAACTTTCAGAAATTGTATACAATACTCAAGTTCGCTACAGGAATAACATCTCATGAACCAGCTACACTGGAGAATGATGAGTAGGCACAAGATATAAGTAGAGGCAGTAAACTATTTTTCACTAGGAATAATAACCCGTCACGAAAAACTCAAGGAGACCTAACGAGTGACGCAAAATAGCGTCGGCAGTTTACAAATGGTCGTACTTCAGGGGCAGAGGATAAACTAGCTGCATGCTCGACATTGAGGTAACTTGAAACGCCGTTAATATTTCAAATGTACATACTTTTGACTGCACGAACGAGGTAGAAATTACAAGCGTAGTAACAAAGAAAATCACAAACCGCACATTTCACTGCTTTATACAACTATCGTGAGGCATTAAGAAAACGACACTAAGGCCCGGCAATGAAACCCGACAGCAGGGAAATAATAATGACGTACGCACTCAAAAATTAGCAATGTACTTTTCCAGTCACCCTATGTGCGAAACGTGTGATTTGTGCGCTGCTCATTGTTACAACGCTTGTAGCTCATATTTTGTTCATGCAGCCGAAAATATGTCTATTTGAAATTTTCATGGCGCCTTTGCTAAATGGGGGCAAAGATACACCATTGCACAGTGTAGTTATTAACTTTGTTCACTGTAGTTTGCTTCGCCGAAATAAAAATCGAAAAGTTCATAACGACTCGCATCAAGATAATAGTATTACTAACTAGCGATGCTTTTAAGTTTAACTCTATCCTTTTCTTTTCCGTGGGACGTTCGCTCAAAGTTGAGCATCGGCCGTTGCTCAAAGATTTTTAAAACACGAGACCATTCATTTTCAGCACTTTTATGAGCTCACGAACGCTGTTAAACTTTCAGCAGCGCATTTGAATTATTTGTTGATTCTAGCGCGCAGTTCGCTACCACAGCACCCATTTCGGTGACGTTTTAGAGGCGCGTAAAAGAGCGTTACTTTTGATACCTAAATTTTCACGCAGGTGAGCGAACATGCAAACACGTGACGCACGAAACATCGTTTTGCGTCATAGCAGATACAGAAGTCGGCACAACGTGACGTACATCTGATGACGGGAATGTTTATTTGAACTCTCCGCATCTGATGCCTTAATCAGATGTTAAAAACCCACACACAGCTGATAATACCACACACGAAGCACACGTGTGTTTGAAAAACGAAACTTCAGTTTATGCACAAGTGGACCCGTCTCGTCTTATAATAATAACTAGCAGCACCCGTGTAAATTTCACAGAAATTAAGACAAACTTTAGATAAGCCAGCCCATGAAAAGTGGTCTTCTCAAGAGTTGGACAGAGGTTAAAGGTTCAGAGCAGAGATAGCCCAGTCTGTAAAGCAATTTTCTTCTTGATGTGATGCGAGTAGTCTGAACTCTATTGAGGAAACTGAAAACGTGCAACCTGTATCCATGATACTTCGCTGGAGACCTGAAATTTCACTTGAAAAGTGGCGAAGTGTGACGGAACGGTAGGAACGTAGGTGGGTACAAGCGTATTAATATGTAGATAATCGACCGACCATTTTTAGATCAAAATACTGTGCGAACGAAGCGCCCAAGAAACAGTTCGTTGTTCGATGTGAAGGTATCTTTTTTCGAAATAAAAACACACCACATAACTCTAATACCGCAATGGAAATTACCATATTAGTTCAAATATTGAGGAAAAATACAGTGCAAAATTAAGGTACGGTACCTTCGAGTAACTCCGGTGACCAAGAATCAACTTTCCAGGAAGAACGGAGTGCAATTCACACCCCTGAATACAAGAGCAGAGAGGCTGGCCAAGCAACAAGGCACGAGCTGAGCGTCAATGGACATAAATGGAAGCATTCAAACTCGCCGGAGGCCTTCGCAATAAAACGAACCCTGTGAATCCTGAGCTTGTATTCACTGACCATAGACCCGTCCTTCTTTATCAGTTACAAACAAAACCGTGACTGATGGTGAGTAAATAACATAAAATCGGGAGTTGGTTACCATGGCGACTAGTTCAGCCATTGCGGCGATACGTTAAGATTCATCTGTGGATGGTTTTCTTTAGAAAATATTTGAAAACTGAGAAACCAACGCAGTGTTAGTTTTCATTTACGTAACCAAATCAATAAACTCGAAAATATTCGAAGCGATGCTTTTCCTCAGGTTTGCTTACACTCCAGTACATATGCACTTGCAGCTGAATGAACTACTATGAAAGTTACCTCTTCCTGCATAAGGAAGGAAAAAATATGATATGCTCTGAAAAAGTCTTATATGATGCATTTAAAATTTGGCTCTTCACATAGTAAGAATGCAATATTAAAATCATACGTCCAAATCACATGGAAACATCAAATTATGAATTGTAATTTGCTGCCAGCGAGTCAATGTGAAATGAAAATAATTGTCTAACTTTAAATATTTATCCAAAGATAACTAACTACTTTCTTCTCCACAATCGAGATGAAGGATATAACACCATTAAAACGGTAATCAAATGTATAACATTTCATGAATTATCAAAATTGAAACATCGATGGATGATTTGAAAAGTTAAAAACAGATGTGTATAGGGCATCAAACATTCTTATATCTTGATAGGTCTTACAAAAACAATCCCTAGAGCTGCCTCGTGAGCGTCTCACGTATGCTATAAATAGAGCTGCTGTTTGAAGCAACGAGGCGTAAAAGATGGCAGGAATGGAAGACGTGTGGGCATAGGTGTGTTTCCTGCCTGAGGGATGAAGAAAGTGAGAGCTAGGGAGAGGATGTGTGTAGCGACTTTTTGTCGTGTTGACTGGTCGATTTTTAGGAAATTTCACACGTCCGTTAATTAAAAAAAGCAATAGAGACCATCTTTGGTGGCCAACACTTCAGGATTAGAAGACCTCATTATCAGGGCTAAAAAGGAAAAAAATCTTAATTAAAAAAAAGAGAAAATCTTAAAACTTAAAATACAACTAGATAAAAAGATGCATGATAAAAATGTACCAACAGTATCAATCTCTGTATCAACAGTCCGCTGAACCTTGAGTTGTTTCCTAAGATAAGTAGGGCAGTCAACTGTAAGGCAATTCCACCACGACCTGCTGATGATGTTAAACTTACCGGGACAGCGCAGCGCCCTCGCTGAAATTTAATTGACGGCATGCACACCGTCCGGCAGCGACTTAATTACCTATTGTATCGGAGTTTGCTTGGAGCTCGTGCTGGTATTCCATTGCTTAACCCTATGAGACGAAGTTATTTTGGCAGTAAGGTTACGAGCAGCTTTGTAAGAAAACTAGCGAAGTGTTGCGAAACACGACGGTTTAGTCCCCTTCGGTCTTGCAGGGTTGGATCTTATGCCGAACCCTTTAGGAGTAGCAGCTGCCCAGTGAAATTTCTATGGCATTTTTGACGAGTCTAAATACTTGTGTTTAGAATACGAAGTTACTTCCTCCGGTTGGCCTTCGTTTAGCCATGTGTTATAAGAGATGCAGTCAGGTATAGCAATGGAGTAGTAACCCATGAAACGAAAAATGAAAATTTTAAAGAAATAAATTAGACTAAAATTCAACTACATGATTGAATTGAAGTACTTCGGCTTCTGTTACCAAGTTTACATCCCATCGAACTGTAACGGTGACGACACCACAAGGTATGATATTTGTACGGTACTTACAACAACGTAGAAGTTATGACAGTCGAGGTAAATTAGAACAGCTCAGCTAAATTTGCACATCCAAACTAAATACGAACAGAACTAAATAACAACGAAACTGAGTTATTACCACGCAACTAAATTAGAATAAGAGAATTAGATAAGAACAGTTCAGCTAAAATTAGCATAGCTCAGCTAAATGAGAACGGCTGAATTAAAATATCTCCGTGAAATAAAAAGTAGAACAGCTTAGTAAAATAACGTCAAATTAAAGCAGTGATGACTGCGAGACTGACCCAGCACGAGGGCGGCGAGCAGGACCACGGCGATGTGCGGCGGAGGGCAGTGAGGGAACAGGAGAGCCAGCGAGTACTCAGCGCACGCCAGGGCCACCACCGCCTGAGCTGCCGGACGTACGAGCACCACGTTCACCCAGAGCGTGGTGAAAGCGGGCAACCCACCGAACGCGTGTAGAACGTAAGTGTATTCCCCCCCTGATGCCGGCAGGATGGTGCCCAGCTCGCTGGTGGAGAACGAGGAAAAATGGAAGTCAAGCACGTGAAAATACTTCCATGAAGAATTTCCGTCGATGCATGAGGAAGACAGAGTGATTGTGTCAGTTTTTTAATTGACTATCTATACGTAGATGAATAAGTCTGTTCCGGTATCTGAAGAAACGTACGCCTTGGTTATATTGGACTTGAAATGCTACGTTTATTACAACAGGAAACGAGTTAACAAGAGGCAAGAAGAGTACTGTGCACTGCAACTTTGAGATCAATATGAGCGATGGGCCTACTTGTAACCAGATAAAATGTACATACTAATCAGAATTTGAACTAGGTGCAATGGACATTAACTGCACTAAACTTTCACTACATTTTTAGCGTCCATACAACAATCGAATGTTCGATGAGATGGATAAAAAATGTTAGGAAATTAGCATACAACCATGCAAACTTCGCACGCTGAAATTAATTCATCATAATTGGCAACAAGCAACACGATAATGCATGAACAGCGTTGAAATTGAATGTAGCGACACTCCTGTATTTTGAAGTTTTAGACCGAACCTTGATCATGTTGGCTATTTTAACTACTTATTTAAGGTTTTTAGTTTCTTTTTCAGAATTCTTGCGTGTGGCGCGCGTGTTTGAGCAGTTCGCAACTGAGCAACGCGTTCTTATCGTGAAGACATTTTACCCTATCTGGACACCCTTTATAAAACACCGCATACATTCAGCCAGCCCGTCCGGCCTGCATGTGCTGCATTCGAAGCAAGGGCGACCACGGCAGCCGGACAGCAATCTCGATAAGACGTAACAGTATTAGTGGTATTGAGTGCTGCGCTTCAGTGACTTGGATTATGACACCGAAAAAGAAAGGACCATATAGTATGGACGGAAGAAAACGGGGAATCTACGCAAAAGGCGTATTCCCATACAAAATCCCCTGCGCATCGAAACAGAATGTCATAAATGAAATTGATGAAAAGACAAAGAAGAGATAGCGAAGAAGGTGTGAAAATTCAAGGAACTAAAGTGGACACGAAAGACGGAAGTCTCTAAGGCCTATCTATAGCTGAGGTAACCAACAGCATTTCCCTAGAGTCGCCAGTCCCCATGGCATAGGATAGACAAATCTAACTAAACCAACCCTACTACCCCTCCTATGCCCCCTGGGGAGTTCATGGGCCTAATACACGTGACTTCCATTGAACAACCTGATATAGGCTCGGTGAGTCAGGGAAATATAATTGAAGAGGTCCATTCTCTTTGATCCGGTACACAGATATTTGAATAGGCAATAGCTCCATTTAAAAGGAAAATCAAACACAAATAAACTTCGTGCTCCTTAGGCATAAATGAAGAAAGTAGAAAACATAAAATTTAAAAAACAGTTCGATATGAACTTTTTATCACCTCGGGTAACAATAATGACTTATATGCCAGAGCCCACGCTGTGACCGAGCAAGATCACTTCAATCATTCTGAACAATCAACGCAAAATTGATCCCATTTAACTATCCATATGTTGACCACTTATCAGAACAATAAAAGAAATATGTTCAGTATATTTTAATATAATTTATTTCGTCAAAGTTCGCATAACTTTCATTGCCCTACAAAAGAATGCGAAAACCATAAGAAAATTTCTTTTTATTCCTAGCTCTTGAGACACACCCCATCAAATAAAAAAACTTGGCAGGCGATACGCAAGCGTTTAAATATAATTTGCTCAGTCTCATCGAGTCCCATAAATCTGCGACGGGGTTAGGTCTCAAAGTTCCATCGCTCATCAAGCAAGTACGCTTTTGTGAATGACATCTATTGCCAACCACCCGCTGCCTCATATTTTGGTTCAAACCAAGTATTTACGAAGTATGTTGGAATTAACTCACCATTCATCCTCTGAACCTAACATAAGGTTAGCACATATGTTCATGCAAGATTTCCATGAACGGCTTTAATTAGTTCTTGCGGAAAATCGCCCTAAATAAAAAAAAGGAATTAATTAACGTGGGTTACTTTTTCTCTGTAGGAATCTGCGTGAACGAAGCTACAATCAATTCGTTTCAAAAGCCCTTCCCTCTTGTAGATAGATAATCGTTTAGTTTAAAGCTTCCTAGCCACATGGAATGTGATCTCAAGAGAGCGTAAAAAAGGACCATTTTGTATATGGACTTTAGGAGAAGGAGTCTATGCGTAGGTGTGCTCTCACACAGGATCCTCTGCGCAAAGAAACAGCAAGTTAAGAAAGAAGAAGAAAAGATAAAGAATAATGAAGCGTCAGGTTATTTTATCTAATGGCACCAAAATGCAATAGTTGAAGAATGTTACCATTCTTTATAAACATTACAATTCTGCATCGTTTGGAACTACATGCGAGCTACTTCAGATTCTGCATAATGAATGCTATATGTAAGAACTGAACCAAATTATTTTGACTAAAAGCATAAAAATGAAATTCCTTTTTGCAGGACGTTTCCAAAGTGTCCGCTCTAGATACCCACCGTTACTCAAACAGCTGCAACGACGGAACTGAATATACACTCAACTGAATAACGGCAGGTGCAGTCGTAATTGACAGATATGCCACCCACCTGAAGCACAACGCTCCGATCGTACAGAGCACCCCGGACAGTGTCCATACGGCGAGCGCTGCAGCGGGAGAACCAGCGTACTTCAAGACACCTCCCGGGGACACAAACACCCCTGATCCAATGATGCTCCCCACAATGATCGAAATGCCGTTGAGGAGAGTGATGTTTCTTTTCAGACCTACAGGCCCGTCGTGCTGCTTCTCAGTTGATGTACGTTGTTTAGGCATGTCGGCGGGAAGTTCAAAACTTAATAAGATTCTTCAACGCCCGAAGGAATGAAAGTGCAAGGCTTCTTGGACAATGAGAGATTTTTCAAGTAGGTACGTTGTTCATTTGTCTAAAAGCTTCGCCTTTCTACACTGGAATAGTATTCAGTTCGCAGCAACAAGTGGTCGTGCGCCGTGCCCAAGCGACGGTCAACGAAGAAGACTTTCCAGTACGGGGCAAATACCTCTCGTCCGTGAGCGGAAACCAGCCGTGCTTAGGCACAGCCTGCACTGAGTTTTGTTTCAGTGTGCTCGGATGAGGGCCGGGCTTCCGACTCTCCCGCGTGTGAACCAGGCGATGGGCGGAGAATGGCGCACGCTGCCGTAGAGTTGTTACTCGTGGGCGTGAACTGACAATCTTCGGGTCGTCCCCATATACGTTAGAAAAATAACGTTGAAAAATTTACAGGTGGGGTGACAACAATGGCGGGGAAGGAGGAGAGAACTACAGCTGATAAGGTCCGATATGAACCGTTCGTAGAATTGGTCGTCAGCAAATGTGCTGATCACTGAAACCTTGAGGTTGATCTGCAACTTGACCTTCTCCACACGCTGACTTGGCAAAATTATGTTTCCAAATTGTCGGTACACTTGCTATTGAACAATCTCAGGGTTTTAATATTGCAGTGTATTCAATAATTAGGTGTTAAAAAAATCTATGCCTTTTTTTTGTGCTAAGAATTAGTCGCTTTCGTTTGAAGGAAAATTAAATCTGACAATAATATTCCTATTTGACCCATTATTATTGTGATAAATAAAAATGATGCATTAAAGAGTTTCCTTGAGCATCCATAGGAATCACTTATTAAATGCTGAATAGTTAGTCGCCGTGGTCATTACAATACTTTCAAAAAATTGTCGACCTGCATCGCAATTAGATCTGGATCATCCACGCACACAAACACGTGTTCATGAAATTGAAAGCGTGTCTCACTCCTCACTGATCAAAGTGCTTGTCTAGACTGACCCGCTGGCAGTCAGAGGCTGGCGGCCTGGCGCTCGACGGTGCATTTCTAGCAAACCGTGCAGCCAGTCAATACAACGAACAGCTTTTGGCAGTTGTCGTACCAGACGCAAAAGTCTTTTCAGTAAATTGAAATGGTCATAAATGCTTTGTGCGATGCGACGCTATAGTTTTATAAAAATATGGTTACAATTTTAGTAATGAGGAATCTACAATGGGTATATATATAAAATCATGAATATGCAGAAAGGGAAAGCGTAAAGATGACTATCGCTGGCACAATGGTTGCGTCAGCCGCCGTTTCCTGTTGAATACTTCTCTCACAGGTGCCAGTTGTCGCCGCCTCCCTTTATTTACGTCTGGCTCCAGCGGGCCACCGTTATGTTGTGGAAGTGCGTAGGAAGCTGATGAAATAAAAATTCGGAAGCGTCACTATTTGGTAAAGGGTACAGGGCATCACACAACGATATGCAACGTTTTTATTTAATATGGCGGAGAATTTTCATGCGACCACTTATTTGACAACTTGGAACTGTTTCTATGGAGGTTAGTATCGTAATTTTTTAAGAGAGATTTTTTCAAAAATTTAAACGCCCGATACATTATGTTAGCGAGTCTATGTACGCATTGTAGAGGCGAGCACCGCTAATCCCTCCTGTACAGGGTGTTCCACAAAAAAGTACATCGGAGTTCGAATTGATATGACTGCGGAAATACTATTATAGCTAATTCAAATTTGTAACAAACATGTTATTCGACTATTCGAACTTGTTATTCGAACAGGTATTTAGGCTACCAGTTGCATGGATAAAAAATAATATTTCTGCAGTCATATCAATTCGAACTCTGATTACATTTTTGTGGGACACCCCGTATAGGAGGCATTGGTACCGCCCAACTTTGATTGGCCTGGTTTTGACAAATGAAGAGCGGATGGTGAAAAATTTGCAGTATACGGCAGCCCAGGTTTGTGCCACCATCATCGATTGTTTTTATTTTTGTTTGCCACGCCAAGTAAGTGGTCGTTTGTAAGGACGACTACGCAAGCATGAGAGATGGGTTTGCAGCGCTTGATTTGGCATCTACCCTTTAGAGTTTGGACGTTCAAGAAGCGTGTTGGAAGTCCTCATTGAATAATTTCGGGAGTAAAACTTACTTTGAGTTCAGAAATTCAAAGTTTTGTGGGTGGATTGACGATCTAGTGTCTCTGCAATGTTAATACGCCACTCATGGCGTATTCTAGTGGCTTCTAGTGGCTGTGGAAGAAGAAGTCGGAAAATTGGACTCAAACAAAAGGTCATTAGTGCTGAGTTAGTCGAATGTTGGGGTAGTTGTTACTAGACGCTGATCAGTTGATCAGGTACAGAGGCCTCGTGGCTTGATACATCTAAAACGCTATCAATACTGTAAAATTGAGACACTTTGGCTGAAGTTGGCAGCGTCGCGTGGTAGTTTTTACTTGCTTATTTTAAAACTCTCGCAGTAGATTTGACCTTCAAATTCTCTCAAAAGTTTGCGAATACGTATAAGTAAAATTTTATTTACTACTATGTAGACGACTCGTGACCCGTTGGGTCAAATAAAATTTTCCAAATCAAACCGCATCCAGAAATATATCCTATGCAGTTAAGTCGGTATCCACAGTATAGGATTAAACGAAGAGTATAAATTTTGAATATCTCAGAGCCGACAGAC
>VOMN01125906.1:0-28849 GCA_014899125.1 Orchestia grillus
CCAAGATCGCTGACAGTATGGTAATTGAAATCTGTGCAATTCGAATTATCGCTATATTATTCATAAGAGTTCTATAACCGCATGTGCTCGATAGGTGACTTATTTGCAATAAGAAGCAGCTCATGAGACGAAAAATTGAACTGCGAAGTAGAAAAATTGATAAACGGAGACCCTAAACAGGACGTCGGCGGCCAATACCGCCGCCCAATTCACTATAGCGAAACAGAAAAATATAAATTAACTAACCCATTCCAAATAGCAGGGCATCAAGCTAATTAAGTATGAAAGTCTCGTAACTGTCCACACAGAATCTCCATCGTAGTTAGCGACTTGCACTGAGTTTAAACATCAAACATCGTAGGTTACGCCTAAACGTATCAGAAAAAAACACAGCGACTAAACAGTAGCGCGTAACTTAATTGCCCTGTTTTTGAAGGACAGTTCTGCGTCTTCGAATGGGTTAGAATAGGTTGGTCTCCTGGAACCTCCAAACACGTTCAGTTTCTTCAAGTCTCTAACGCACTCAAGACACTTCATTAAAACAAGCGCTAAATCTGCTAATAATAAAAGGTACATATTTTTCAACACTATTTCAAGGGCACCTCATAAAAATTACGAACGTTTAAGCAAACTGGGTTGACAAAACTCCCTCGGAGACTAACGTAAGGGTTGAAGAAATTACTAATTCTACACTATGCTCAGAATGTAGAAGAGGCTCACAATAGTTTGCTGCACCAACTGCGACTGAATCTGCAGCGGGAACGTAAGGTCACCATAGAGAAGCATTGATTCCTCATCGTAGACACTAGCAAGAAAGAGCAGACGTTAAACAGATCCTCGAAAAGGGTAACTCGAAACAGAAAGTTACAAACCAAGAAAGTGACGCAAAATCACCCGAGTCGTAGTTTCCTGCTCGAAAGAAACGAGTAAAAAGAACAGATGTTGCCTTCTCGACATCAGAGGTGTGTGGTGTAGCGCAGGTCAATCTAAACCGCTTCCCACAGCCTCCGGGATTCGGGACGTTGCCAAAAATGCAATGATTCATTAACAAAGTGGAGCGTGTTAAATGCTTTCAAGGTTATTCAATAATATCTAAGTGAAGTGTAACGATTGGTGCGTTGTCTATAGTGAACTTTCAAGGAAAAGTCAGTGTTTAGAAATTGAAAATTGCATTTTTTAGTTATATCGATCATGATATATTATGAAGGCAAGCACAAGTGTCTAGGAATCCCTAAAATTAAAATTCGGTTCAGAAAGACGCGAACTGTTCAATGAGGTGTACCTTATTTAAAAATAAATAAATCCAACGCCATAAAACTCCAAAAAACTCTGAAGTCCTCAAGAATACCATTATGTACACATCTACAATTTACACAATAAAAAGCTGAACTTATCAACGATGTCTGACAGATTTTCGATAAGATTTAGAAGCTCGTGATGTGGGCAGTGGGTCTTCAGGATCCTCTTCTACTTCTTCAGCTATCAAACCCAACCTCAGTCCACAGAAGTACATTTTCTCCTTGAATTCTTCGTGGGCTGTGTTGATTTTGGTTAGAAACTCCTCTTTCATGAGCGTAAAGCACATGGCGATGAGGCCCATGCCTATTAGTAGATACATGAAGTTGATGATGAGTTTTGTGGCGTTGTCTTCAGTGTGTCCGTGGAGGCCGATGCCAGGTACGATGTCACCGATGCCGATTTTAGCCAAGGAGGTGAACGAAAAGTAGCAAGCATTCAAGTAAGTCCAGTTTTCCCACTCAGCGAACATAACCGTGCCAAAAACAACGTACAGAATCATGACCCAGATACAAGCGGTCGAAGGAACTAGAATCGCTGGTTCTTCCCAGCCAGCAAGCCTCGCTTCTTCGTCAACCTCTCGTTTATCTCTGCTGAGGCACTTGTACAGACTTCTGTACAGGAACTTGAACGTCTTGGCGAATACCTTGCCCATATTCATGAAGTAGACAATGTAGAGAGGTATGCCAATTACAGCGTATAGAATGGTTGAGATCTTGCCAGGTACGGTCTTGGGTGTCATGTGCCCGTACCCTATCATGGTGAAGACGCTGAGGCAATACATCAAGGAGGCAGGGAAAGTCCAAATATCCTTAGGAGACATCACCTCATAACCGCCTTTAATGATGGAATCGACGACTTTTCGCTGGAAAACGATCAGAGTTCTGTCAATGTCAGCAGACCACAGCGTCTTGTTAAGCACGTTGTACTTGAAGGTGTGTTTCCACAGGTTCTCCAGGGTTTCATTGTGAATTCCGACCGTCATGTTTGTGGTGTCTTTGCCCATGTCACCTTCAATGGCTATGAATGCGAAAGCACCGACAATGGCATAAGATATGAGCAAGCTTCCCACTCCGACTTGGGTGCACATCAGAGAGATGAATTTCCGACAGCAGTCCTTCAGGCGGTGCTGAGAAGATCGGGATGAAGAGGAGGACCGGCCGTGCGACTTCTGAGACGACCGATGTGATCCACCACCTCCTGGTCCTCCTACCGTGGCCGTTCGCTGGGATGCTCGACCGCGCTCCAGTGTCATCGCCGGGGTGAGAATTGTTTTCAAAAGTAAGATGCAAAGCCGACTTCTTGAAGTTTCGAATCGACGTCAAGATTTATAGCATAATTATGCCCTATTGGAATTTCATTCTAATCATCATACGTTGTTTGCTTATCCAGATATTATTGCAGCAATTTTCAAATCCTTACTCGTTGAAGAAGTCCTTCAAGGTAATCAATGGAAAGTGACTCCGTGAACGAACGTAAGCTCAGCGAGAGAAAAAGACAACAGAAAGGGCAGCGAAAATTGACTTCGCGTTCACACGCACATGAGATCCGTATCACCGATACGTGTTATAAACCAAAATGGAGCACGGAAAATACCGAGACCGACGAGATCTTTGGGAACCGTTGGTAACAAGTGAACATATTGTGGCGGTAATTCTTTCACAGATCCCAGCAATTTTCAGGATGTCCAAACGTCTTGAAGGCTCGCACAGGTGCGGACTGTAAGAACTGCAGCACTGCTGAGTAGGAATTTCATAACGAAAAGCACAAAGACGAAGCACCGCTAGAGGTAATCCTCAGTCATTACTATAAACGATAGCGCGCCTATGTATTTAATTCCCTTGGAAATCAATGTTAACCGTGTTTGAGAATCACAAGCCAGACACAATAATTGAGTAACTGTTTAATTTAACAACCACATAAGTGTTTGGTTGGACGATTACAGTGGTCTAGAATAATATTAAAAGCACTTGAAATATTATCACATTGGTTTATTTCCCCTTTGATCGATCAAAAATATTTTTTCAGACCATAAAATATCAAGTTTGTTCTAAATCCTCAAACCAATCACATATAACCTTTGCAAAGAAATCATATTCACAAGAGATAGTTTCAACTGATCACAACAATCTCATGTTTAGGTACCGAGTAACCACGACCATTTCAAGTACTGGCATCAAGGCATCACCAACTCTCGAGCACTCGTTTGAAGGGATCAGAACTATCCCTAGAATTCATTTCGAATGATCACAAGCCTCACAAATATTAATTTCAAGCGATCGTCCTAATCTCAAGTATTATATCTGTTGATCACAGCAACCTAAAATAGTAATTTCAGGGGAATGCACTGCTGACTATACTAATAAACTCAAGTCCGCCATGGTCTGAGTCACAAAGATGCGTCACAATAACACGCCAACTGAAGTGTTCACAGCAAATATAAGTCAACATTCGAATCCAAGTTGCCGCTGCAGAAAAATAGCTTGACGTACGTTGGAAGAAAAGGTTTTCACATCGCACAAATTTTCCCCCAAACGTTTTCCCTAAAAATTCGAGTCCCTCATGTCCAGAAGCACCGATGACCGAGAAGTTGATCTCTTACAACTGGACCACTGCAAGTTGCTTATGTTTTAGATTTGCACAGCGATAATGTTGGGGTCTGGCGCAACAGTTCGAAAGGAAGACGTGCCCAGTCAAGGAGCATACCTTCACAGGCGTGTTCTTCACACAAACAATGGTTGGTATTTTGGCAATTTCGATTCATTCTCATCGGACGGAGTGTGAACGAAAACACTGGGAGCAGATTGAGACTGAACAGCGCCGTCGCCCGAGAGCACCTGAAATGCGTGACTTCTCAAGTTGCATTTGAAATTAGAAGGTCTTCTGCGAGTGAAACTAATCAGGTGCATATTAACAGGCAGTCATCTGGAATGAAATAGAGTAAGAGTTATGAAAATAACTTGCAAAATGATTTCTTCATCCGCATCCAAGTTCAGACACATTTTTCAAGTAAATTGATCAAGTTGAACAGTGATATAATGGCAGCGTAGTGGATATATATTTTGACACAAGCATTTGATTCTCAACAAACATTTTCACGACAACATAAACGCCCTCAGAACAGAATACAGACATTGGTACAAGTATTTGCACTAATATGGTATGAAATAAGGGAATCATGATACGTAATACGGACACTAATTAGGAACTACATCAAGCACAGCCATTGAGTACTGAAGAGTACCAGTATTTGTCAATTTCGATCCCCCAAAATAAATTTATTCAGTTGAAATCGTGAGAAGTTCATGAAACACCTGTGCAAACGTTCATTGGATAAAACCATAAATTAGAAAGGAGATCCTGATCACATCTTCTCAAAATTAAAATGACACACAGCAGTAAATAATTTTTTTGTAAATGGTAATCAAACGAGAAGCCAAAGCAAATTCTCAGAGTAAAGACAAGCTTAAGTTGTCGCACCCAACCACGTCTCAACGACGCTTCAAACTGCCCCATAGAAGCGTCAGCTCCTCCGTACGTGCTCTGTGCTAAGACGTCCGACTCCATACATTTACCCCTGCAAAGGTCGAGCGACCTCTGTCGATGAATTTGGGCACATATAAACGGATTTCGTTATGAGTCCCTGCAAGTAGTAGTGAGATTTTTAGTGAACATATGTCGCAGTAGAGTGAAAACTTGCAAATTAGTATGGTCTCTGTGAAGTCAAACATAAAAAAATTCAAGACAAAACTCTAGTTCGACCATAACCTTCTGAGAACGCGCATCGCGTTCTGTTAGGTCGAGAAAATAAGTCACGATGAGTACGCATGGTAATGAGGTAATGAAAGCATGACGCGAATAATAATGATAATCAAACTCTTCAGCAAGTGAATTCAGCATCCTGATTGGAAATCTTCGGAATGTCTGACAAACGGCAACGCGGAATTGCTGCACATGCTAATCAATTAGAGCGTTCCTATTTACTCTGACACGTGCATTAATTCTTGTGAATTCCGTTAGATTGTACGTCAGAATCGCAGGGGATTCCCTCGTGAGAGGCAAATTGCCGTCACAAAATGTACGCAAAGATTATAGGGTTCTCCTCGGAGGTAAATTCAAAAATTGCAATGTTACGCATAATCTGTTAGTTTCGAATGCATAGGAGGGAAGACAAAATGAAAAATTTTCAAGTAAAAATGGGATAAAATTTTTAAAATAGATCTCTACCAGATTAATTTCAAGTCGGATTCGGTTAAATTAAGTTAAATAATAAAATGAAGAACCCTTTCTACGATACATAAATTCATTGGTAGTATAATTATTTTTCAGTTCAAATTCATCCATTAACATTGATGCAGATAATCCTATTCCGATCGGCAGAACAATACAGATTGTCAATAGTAAATTGGGACTATTTTACACGTCAATTTTCTTTTATGCGGGTAGCATCGGTGACTTAAAGTGGCCTTGAAAGTAGATCGGGCACCGCGTTCCAGATCACACTGGTGTGCCGCCATCTTAATCTTTCTCCGAAGAGAAGCACTCTATTCGAGGAATCAAGCAGGGCACCTCACCTCGAACTACGAGGCAAGCACGCTATCGCTTGGGCTTCGAGTTGACCTCCAAACGAATTTCTAATGAGCAGACGTCGCAACGTCCTAACTACGCGTTCGCAGACCGTTATACAGGAAGGAAAGAAGCTTATTGTTATTGAACAATTTAAAGAGCCGTACGGGAGTTGTTCGCTTGTTTGAGGATGAGAAGAAATTCATTGTTAATGAGGTGGCAAAATAGGAAAAACTCGAGGATGATTGCTTTGGACCCGTCAGGAGCTCCTCCTGTCATAAAGAGTAAAAATGTAGCCTCCGTCATCGAGTTTGTAGGTGCTGGAAGCGATGGCAAAACATAACCCCTCATTTTACCGAAGCAGGACCCAAAATCAACACTGCCGAGTACACAAAGGATTTCGGGACACATAACGTAAAGAAGAACCACGATCCAATGCAAGTTTCATTCGTTCAAGACTCGGTGCCCGCTCATGGAGCCGAAACTGTCGAAAACCTCAGAACCTCCTCGACAAAAATTGCCACTCTTTGTACCTAAGGATGTTTGGCCGTCTAACTCACTACATCTGAATCCATGAGATTATTAGCTGCTGAACGAGGTTGAGACGGTTTGTATTCATTAATCCTACAACACTGTTCAATCCCTGAAGTCGGCCCTCAAGCGAGGATTTCGATTACTTTAGCAAGGCAAAGCAGCGAAAGCCTGGCTTTCACATTCAATGATTCACATTCAATGTGAATCATTTGTAGATCTATAAGATCATAAATTTCACTTAGAACATTTTACAGTATGTAACGAGTTGTATTGCCCTCGTACATGAGGTTTTAATTCGTAGTTCTATTGGTCTCAATTTACCTATTAAACCCCGTACACACATCCTTCAAGAACCAAGCTAATTTAGCTACGCAAGAAAATTTAGTCAAGTTGTTTTTACAACCACGTATAAGCAGCACTTTCAATGTGCAAACTCTGTAAGTCGAACACAGCAATCGAGACAGGACGTAAAATTTTCAAATTTCTCAGAACAGACTAGGTTCTTTATCGCTTGGAATGGGTTAAGAGTTGTATGATTTACGTAAGGGTTAAGAAAAGAGTCAATTAAGTAAGTTAGCTCCAAAACAGAGAAATATAACTATAAATGTATAAATTGTGCAAATACGAACCATAAAACTTAGCAAAACTCTCAAAAGTTGTTCTAAAATTTGGCCTACTTGGCTAAAGTTGTGACATTGAACGCAGGGTGAAAATACGACTACGACAGAAATTCAGTATTCTTTTCTAATCTCTCAACCTTACGAAATTATTCAAACTCATTGCGTGTTGAAACTCGTTGGGAGCTACTAATCACGCTAATAATAAACACACAAAGTTTCAATGATTCTACATTATCATGAGTGAAACGCGGTGTAGAGAACGGCGAAATTTCCACCGCGTCCTTCACCAGCTCGGTGTTACAGCCTGATGATGATTATGAAAGAACTTCGAAACTTTGGGTTTACAGTTTGAGTTGTTTTATTACGAGTGATTGGTGGAGTCATACGAGTCTTAACACACAATAAACTCGGACAAATTCAGCATTCAACAGCATGGTAAGAATCGAAGCTGAAACATAGCCTACAAATAGGACGAAAAAATAACAAAGCATTTAAACTTCACTTCTTGGCTAGACACGCGCTTAACAGCACTGTTTTTTTCCGAAAGCATTTTAAAACGGGGACTCACGAGCAGCCTCAAGTGAACTGAACACCCACTGAAGTGAACAACAGAGGTGATGAACGAGAAAGGCACTCAGGGTCACGGACCGCAACCGGCCGTTGTAAATTAGACCTGGAGTACCTCGGCGAGAGGCAGGGCACTGTTGAATTAACAAGCCGATATTTTCCAATTCTCATCCGCAAGTTTTAATTTATCGCTACTGTTGAGCTTCTCAATAGCGGCCTGATTGGAGGGAGATATTATACGTTGACGTGAATTCTCCACGTATGACGATTGCCACTTTCGTACCTGACTTTCTGGTTTTGGAATACATATGTACTCAGACAAGCATATTTTGTTCGTTGCATCAAATATTCGTTAACACCTTCATGAATTACCCCGAGTTGGCCAACGGCGCATTCACACGGTGTGTGTCCAACACTGACCGTATGAAGGCAACCACGGCCACGATATTCTCGGGATTGTTCGGTAAAGGATAGATGTATCCTGTATTTGTAGACGAGACGTTCAACTGTGTAACCTATGAGACAAATTTTAAATGTTTGTTTCTCAAGCTCCCACTCGGCTACATTAAATTTTTTTAATTCTTTTCAAATTTCATCTATGATAATGGATTCCCAGCATATGAAACTTTTGTTAGCAAAATGCTCCCCTTTTACGTTGGTTCCTTTCATTTTGCGGCATGGCATGGAGAGAAGAAAGCTAAGTAGGTCTGACCGTACGGCTAAAGTTATACTGCTTTTATACGCCTATTTACGGCACCGCAGTTTCAGCTCAGAAAAGCCCATCTTTATACAGAAGACAAGCAAGATTTAAATTTCAACAGCCTCCCAAGGCTGTGAAGTTTGCGTATTTAAACTCTCCAATCCCGTGAGACGCGGCAACAAAAATGCCACACAAGCGTTTTAAATGATCTAAAACTGTGAACCAAACGAAAGAAAAAAAAGAACACAATGTTAAAGAGGTTAAAATGTAGATTGGAACAACTGAACAGAAAGAAATGAAAAAATAGAATCTACGCTCAACGATGTCAGCGAGGGAGTTAATAACTTCACACCCAAAGCTTCAGAATCAAACTAATTCTCGAGGGAAGCAAAACCCCAGAGATTGAAATCACCAGTAGGGATGTGACTGCGTCCGGCCACACGCGTTTCAACCAATACCAACGACCTCGCACAGTAAAATGAGAGGATTTGAAGAGCCCACTATCCAGTTCTCTGATAGGACATGTCGGCTACATCCCGGACAAGGGGGTTCGGAACGGGCCTGACTCCAAAGCTGAAGCCCGTGAATGTTTTCACAGTCAGGGCTGCGAAACTCACCAGCATACCTGAGGACTGTCATGATTGTGGAGTATCTCAACCGATTGGATTCATGAATACTTCAAGAAACCATTCCTGAAATCCAACATTACGTGAATGTTTTGAAACGATCGACGCAAACAATTTTCATGATTCGTGTTTGCAAAGATCGTTATTGCGAGTAAATAAAAAACTAGCTAATTTACACAATCCAATACCTTGAGATTTTGTCCAAAATCACCTCCTTGCTTTCTACTCGGGTCATCTAGAGCAGCTTACGCCATTTCTAGCGCATCTTCTAACATACTGTCGAGCCTACAGGCTGTACAAAAGGGATAATTAGCAGCATGGGACATGACCGCACGGACGAATAGGAGAGCCAGAGGGACGCAGGAAGATAACTCGATCTGTTTGGCTCATTGTTAGGGCAGATGGAGCGATACTCGTAATACTATCTGCTGCCTACCGCTCGCTGTACTGATGCCGCCCGCAGCACGGCTATCGCACGGGACAGTCAAACACAGCGAGCGTTGGTGGCAGCAACTCCGTGACTGCTGGGGTTGCTAGAAAACGGGGTTAAATCTGGCAGTCTGGGAGGGAGTCGTTTTTGGACGTTTGATTACAATTGTTGGGCACGTGCGTCGTGAGCCAATGGTGAAGAAGACTGATTCAAAAGATACCATGAGTGATGCGGGGCGGGTACTAGGGATTTTTTTAAATTTTCTATACGAATTGTTTCACCTGCGAAAAGTGTTTATAAGTGTATGTGCGAGATTTTACGGAAAAATGCAGAAATAAATCGATAAAATCAACGAGTGAATGAAATACAAAACCACAAAATACTTGACAAGAAAGTCTAAAATTGTTCTCGTGTTGCCCTGTTTAGCTATGACTGTGACATCGAACGAGGAGTGTAAATATAAATCCAGTTCAGTACTAAAGAGTAGCATTTCCTCTCAAGTCATTCTTGCGTCATTTTTACATACCTCAATATAGGCATTTTTACTTTTTTCATTCCGGTCTTCCGGCATCGTAGACACATACACACACCAACTCATTACGCAATCGCGCTCAATACTCACATACGTCTCTCGCAAGTAAAAATATGATAAATTGAACACCATCAACAAGAAATTATTTGGGAAAAAATTAACTGACGTTTTGCTTTACCGCAAGGCTCATGGCGGACAAAATGCACTGCAATTCAGACGTGCCATTGCGTCAGGTTTGTCAAATTATTGTGAGGTATTACGTCAAGTAAATTGTTGCGTCAGGAATTGAGTCGGATTACCGCGTCGGGTTACTGCGTCGGGTTTTTGCACCAGGTTTTTTTCTCAGGTTAAAGTCAGGTTATTATGTCAGGTCTCCGCAATGACGGAGAGGGCTGCAATTCAAACAACCCCAAATATCGAAGTCCAATCACGTGAGCGAAGTCGGACGCAAACACAAGTATGGTGTCATTACAGCGCTGACACCCTCAAGTGAAATACCATTAAACTTATTAATTAACTGTTTAGCAAGCTTATTGCTAAAATTTCTTAATGAATCCATCAGTGACATTTTGTCAATTTTGAAATGAAAATTGTAAATAAAAATGTGAGTGGGAAAATGAAAAATCCATTTGCTAAGTCAAAAAATGAAATGAATTCGTTTCCGTACCCTATGATTTGAATACAGTTTATCCTCGGCAGTTGGGGAAAATTTGAGTTGGCCATCAACATCCGATTGGTCGCTAGGCACACCTTGATTTCTGATTGATCACTTGCCATACTTCAACATCTGATTGGTCGCTAGGCACACCTCAATTTCAGATTGATCACTCGCCATGCTTCAGCATCTGATCGGCCGCTCGGCACACCTCAACATCTGTCTGATTGGTGACTAGGCTCACCTCAACCTCTGATTGGTCACTAGGCAAACCTCAACTTCTGATTGGTCGCTAAGCACACCCTCAAAGTCTGATTGGTCGCTAGGCACACCTCAACTTCTGATTGGTCGCTAGGCACACCTCAACTTCTGATTGGTCGCTAGGCATAACTATGAAGAGCACGAAGTCCCCGAAGGTATGCTGACGAGGACTGACACAGTAAGTAAATTTTAATTACTACTATGGCCCGACCAGTTCCTGTATAACTCAACGCTTATTGCGATTCAGTTACTCAAAATGAAAAATTTCAAGTGGAGAAATTATGCTTGAGTGGAAAATATCAAACTTTCTAAAAATATTATGAAAATGCTAAAAACATCAAATTCGTTTTTGTAGATCATAAAAGTAACTATTAGTTTGGAAACAATTAGTCAATATTGAGTGGTGAATTAGTTGAAAACTTGTTGATTTATCTCATTTTAAAATGTCGAAATTCGTTTTGCCAGTAACTTGAGAAGTATAGATACTCAAATTTATCAGCACTACGAAGACAGACACATTAGTTTCGAAATAAGAAAATTCCGTATTGAAGATATTATTTAAAATTTGACTTAAGGATGTACATCAAGGTAATTTAATAAACGTGAACATAACTGCATTGCCGACTTCTGTGCTGTCAACAAGCCTGAGAGGTCAGTGAAACCATCAGAAATTAGAGAATGAATTGTGAAGTTATATGATAACGAAATTATTTCGATAGAATCAAGTTCAAAGAATTTGAATAAGTCTAAAGTGGGGTGCCTAGAATGATAAAATATTCATAATAACTGTATGATGCGAAGCTTGGAGGTTAACTGGCAGACCTCTAAACAACAAAAGAGGACCGAAGGAATAATGACAAACGAGCCAAGAGGGATCGGGTTACAACAGCGACAGCTCTTTAATGATAGCTCATGATGAGTTAAGTATTGAAATTTCAGGACACGCTGTGTTCTCTAGACTGAAAGTAATTAATTTGCTTTGTAAAGACCCTTACATAAGGTTGTTCATATCGGAAAAAACAGTAAGGCCCGTTTAAAGTTAACGAATGAATGCGTCACATGGACCACCGATCAGTGAAAATGCGTCAATTTCAGTGACGTATCAAAATTGAACTTGCTCGGATCAGATGGTGAGAGGTTTGATTGCTGCAGTGTTAATGAAAAATATTCTCCTCGGTGCATTAAAAAAGTGTTAAGATCAAGGGCGGGAGCGTCATGGTTTGTGAAATGATTTCAGCAGCAGGTACTGTACCTCTCATGTTACGTTAAATCGTAAAGTAAACGTACATTGGAAAGCCTAGAGAAAGGCCGTGGCGAACTTGAAAGTGATGTAAGATGTAAATATCGCTGAACTTGACAAACTTGAAAACGATGTACGTATCGCTGAACTTGACAAACTTGAAAGCGATGTACGTATCGCTGAACTTGAACACGATGTACGTATCGCTGAACTTGACAGACTTGAAAGCGATGTACGTATCGCTGAACTTGACAGACTTGAAAGCGTAAGCGATGTAGTTGTGACAGAAAATGGCTTTACTTACTCTAAGCAATTCTAGAATCGTCCTGCAATTTTTACGCAAGATAACGCCCCTTGTCAAGCGGCAATGTCTAGTAAAATGTCACTGTGAGGGATCGGCCTGCTCAGGGCCCAGATCTCACCGCAATAAATAACATCTGGAAGAAATTGAATGCAGAATCTAAAGCTAGAAACTCAAAACCTGTCAAAAAACTACATGTATGGGAGAATTCGAAGTAAAAATGAAATAATAGATCTGTTAAAGAACGCAAAATTTTAATTCACTTCGGAGGCGGCGAAAGATGTTACAGGTGTTGTTAAAAGTAAAAGACGGCCTAATAACCAGTGATATATACATACGAGCGTCTATTTTCTGTTTTGTTTCAAATAAAGATTTTTTTCTTTTGCATTCTGATCACTTTGAGCACCCATATTTTTCACGTTGCCAATAAAATGTCAATTTTTAAAAATGAATCGAATTGATCGAAAATTTAGGACTAATTTATTTCATAGAAGAACGCTCCCATTCCGCTCTACATATAGAGAAAGTACCTTAGATTTTCAATAATTCCATTTTCGTTCTGATCATTTTTACTTCCTTCTGTATGCTATTAACAAACACAAGATACACATACAAGCCAGTCACACCTGTCACTATGTCGCCAGTGACTATGTGGATGTAACAATTCCTTTGAGACATACGTCGCCAGGAACTATGTGAATGTAACAATTCCTTTGAGACATATGTCGACAGTGACTATGTGAATGTAACAACCACGACATTCACACATACCGACAGTGACCGTTGACAGAGAACATTGAAGTATTCACGGTATTGTAGAAGGATGTTGAAGAGAGTATTAATACCTAAATGATGAATAACCCATACTCTATGTATATACGAGTAGGGCCGTGCTAAAACGCACCAAAAATTTGCATTTTAATGGTAAGCCATTGAGTAGGTCATCATTGTACACAAGGCCTCTTAAATGCGATCATTTCTTCATTTTTTTTACTCCTGCGGATGTAAAAATTAGCGCTCAGCTTCTATTTTTGACGCGCACTGAAATTGTCATCAAAGGCTCTTTGCGGCCAAAAGTTAAAAATTCAAATAGACTGCGAGCAAAAACAAAAGCACTAAGCTTCTGAGTTGCTTAACGAGTCCTAGCAATGGACAGCGACGCTTGTTGAAGCGTAGTAACAGGGTAATATTGATGCATCGCCCAACGAAACGTAGACATAGGGTAACATTGGTACACTGATTAAAGAATTACAGGAATAGGGTAACATTGATACGGTGATTAATGAATCGCAGGAATAGGGTAACATTGATACGCAGATTAAAGAATCTCAGAAATAGGGTAACAATGTACGGTGATGGGTAAATCGCAGGAATAAGGTAACATTGGAGAATCGTATCCACAGCTTCGTCGATGACGTACCCATGAATTGCAGAAATATGGAGACATTAATAGTTTCTTTTAGAAATCGAACAAAGATCATGCTTAAATGAGACAATGTATGCTAAACGACAAAGAGAGTAGAACCTAAATAAAATTCCTCAGAGGGAAATGAGGTCGCAGTAAACCTCAGCCAGCCCCGCACTCAGTCTGTCAGCTGGAATGAATATTATCGCAGCGATAGCTTGGACGTTGCAGATAAGTATATCTGCACGGAACAAACATCGCTGATAACAGAATTCGATAGGATCGATGAGGGACAATCTCAACAGAGAGGGACAATCTCAACAGAGAGGGACAATCTCAACAGTGAGGGACAATCTCAACAGTGAGGGACAATTTCAACAGCGAGGGACAATTTCAACAGTGAGGGACAATCTCAACAGTGAGGGACAATCTCAACAGTGAGGGACAATCTCAACAGGGAGGGACAATCTCAACAGTGAGGGACAATCTCACCAGGGAGGACAATTTAGTGCGACGAACTCAACAGTTAGGTACAACAAATATTACAATCGTCTCTAAATAAATTGGAAATTAAGAGAACAGGTCTCAGTGATTATACAACATAGAGTATCTCAAAAAAATGTATACCTCCCAAAAAAATGTATACAATGCTTGTAAAAACTAAACCAATAAACCGATTTTATTATTCTTGACCTTATTTGATGCAGAATTCAATTTTGAATCTACCCATAACAAGTTTTTTGCTTAGTGACAAGACGTTTGGTCAGCATTAATGCGGAAACTAATTGAAATGTATTTTGTCAGGAATTTGAAAACAATCTTAAGGCCTGCTATGATGAAATTCATTACCAAAAAATTTAAAACTAGCAGTAGACATGATACGGTAGATGTCCTGTTTTAAGTGAACGTAACGCGAGTATTCTCAATCCAAATGCGATCCCTTCAAGATGCAACTGACAAAGGACTGGCGCATTTTTGTCTTAAAAAGCTACATTTTTTTTTTATAATCTCTGAAACCATATCAATATTTTCATGACTTCTAGCTCTTTTATTCTTCCACTTCTTCTCTTATTCAGATTGAAGATTGTTCCTTGTTCATTGAACTTGTGGACAATACGATATATTGTTAACTTAGTTAGTGACGAACGTTCAGGGAACATCTCTGAGAATTGCTGGTACATTTGTTGGTGGCTTCTCGTGTCATTGTAGCTCATGAAGACAAAAATGCGTTGTGAAGCCTGCTACGGAACCGCGCTAACTTTAAATAGGGATACAACTGCTTGGTAGTCGAGGTAGAACCGAACAACGTTTACGTTTTTAACAACGTACGTGTCGTACAGTAGACGTTAACCAAAAGTTAAATGAGACAAAATCATAGGATAAATTCATCATATCGAACGAATTTTACCTCCGAAGACCAACTTGGCCGTAAATTTCGACAAGAGGCGGACATTTTGGACCAAGACGCGACAAAACTTTAGCCTGAAAACGGCCGTAAACTGTGAGCGACTTGCACAGATCGGCTGAGCTCTGTAAATGCGCCCCGACACCTGAAGGTCTAATGAATAAATATGAAGCTTGATGCGCTCGCTAGGAACACAACGGCAGCCGAGAAAATTTACATCTGAAACGAAGTGCAGCGCACAAATCCAGGCTGACGAGCAGTAGTTGTGAAACGGGGACCGTCAAGTTGGACTGTTTGCTTATTTCTACCCACGTTTGCCACGTGATACACAGAACGCTATACCGCTGCCACTAAACAACTGCTCTGCAGCCGTCCCCCGCATGCAGCGTTAGATCGATTCCTGTAAACAACTGCTTTACAGTCGTCCCCCGTAAAAAGGGCTAGATCGGTTCAAAAGTCAGAGTGGTAAATCGGTTCAACCGCTCAACAGTCATTCCCCGCATTGAGTGCTAGATCGGTTCTAGTAAACAACTGCTCCACAGTCGTCACCTGCATAGAGTAGCAATAATTAAAGCGAGCATCAAGTACCACAAAAAATATTCGCGTCATAAGAAGCAAATAGACTGTGTTATAAGAAGCAAATAGGATAGAGCGGTTGTTAGCTGGGATCTATCTAGCGCTCTATGCAGCGCACGACTGTATGTGTAGCGCTTTAATTACTCGTTAGATAAACTCAGTGTTATGATCAATAACAATCATTCGCAATCGTTAACCATCGAAACCATTCACCTCATTAACAATCATTAATCACCAGCAGCAGCACTCATCCTGTACTAAAGCTCAGGTCAAGGATCAATAATTAACTATCAAAGAGATAATCCTTAACCACCATTGAATGATTTACTCCCGTTGAGGATCACAAACTTTGCTCTGGCGTAATTGACAGAGCAAAACAAGAGCGCGAGGCAGCCGAGGTCGCATCTGACTCTCCATGGCCCCAATTAAACGAAAGCAAAACACAAAATCGGACAACGGAAATTCCGCAAAATTTCGCCCGTGCTGCAGCGGCTGTGCACACACGGCGCGAGTGCCGGGGTAATTAGATCCTAAATTGTGTTAATGGTGCCGTGTGTTGACGTGGTGCCGTGTGCTGACGTGGTGCCGTGTGCTGACGTGGAGCCGTGTGCTGACGTGGTGCCGTGTGCTGACGTGGTGCCTTATGTTGACGTGGTGCGGTCCGAAAAGCACCGGACGGACCCCTGCCGCTATAGTGACCGTTGAGCTGTGTAGGTTCCGTTCCGACCTAAACTGTCCGCCATGAACTCGAGCTCAATAATGCCCGAAATTAGAGAAGAGCTGCTATCAGGAAACCTTCTTCCAACAAAAATTTCAGACTAGAATAGACTGGTATAGTGATCACGAAGGTTGGTACATAGACAAATAGAAGCAAGTAATATCCCCTAACGAGTCCAGTTTTCCCTTCCCCCCCAAATTTTCAAATCAGCAAGATCCTGCGGACTCCTGCGCACAGCAGCTTGGAATATCCGCCACAAATTTTTAACAGGATTGAGGTCAAGCGATTAATCTAGGGACCAACGAAAGATACAGTAATTTCAGAAATCCACTTCTTTATTACGATTAGTAAAAGGCAGTTTTTTAAGAAAGTTTTACGTGTTGACGCAGTCATTTTATTTGAGAATGGTTCCAACTATATAAGAACGTAAATTAATATCACACTAACGAATTTGGCCTCATAAATTATTTTATTAAGGTGAAATAATTCCATTTTCAATCCATTCCCAACTTTTGACCACAGCAAAATGCTCGTATTTTGTTTCATATTGAATTCTGAAATAACATCCAAAAATTTTGTATACACTATATACATATTGATTATAGTTATACTTGGCAACAACTTCAATACAATTTATTTAATGCTTTTTGAGCCATAGTTTTTTCAAGTGTCGTTTTGTTCCGCTGTTTATATCATGGCTGACACGGTATCTCGCAGGACATAGAGGTTTAATTTAAATAAATATTCCAATAAATGAGGCATTTCTAAATAAATCAATCGCAGCAATAAGCCTCAATCAAAGAAAAATTCAACCTTAGCACAAATCTCCTGCATTTAGAGGGTAATCAACACCGTGAAAGAGCGTGTGCTGTGCGTGACTGTAGGTCTGGGTATTTTTTGGCGTAAGTCCATGTTTACAAGACATAAAAATATTTTCCGCATAAAATTCTACCAAGATCTTACCTGTTATCCTGTGTTCGACTGGAGGGCGACTGAAACAGAACTTGCAGCGACTGTAATGGTTCAAATTAAATGCGAGAACAGTAACCAAACATACTAAAACTCACCTCTTTTTAAAACGATATACAGAAGATTTCTTGCCTCTTGCCGTTGAATTCGAGCCATGTGACGAACGTACGGTCGTTGTAGTGGATGTACGCTTTGTGCAACACTTGATCCTTTTGCCATCCTTGTTTCACTTCCGCACCACCATCCCTTCATCATCCTTCACCTCATTATCCCCTGCAGCAAAGGAAACAAACATTGAGGGTAAACAGAGCGAATTGAACAGTAGCTTTGGTGGCGACGGAATGCCATAACCCAACAGTTCTCGACGTCAACACCATTACCATGCAGACAAAGAGGAATCAAAATCCACAAAGTTTGCACGAAAAACATTGCATAGAAGGCCAAATATGAGCTTCTTGCCCTGATGGAAACGCAAATGAGTAAAGCTGTTTCAGTAGCTCTGTGTCAAATTTGTAAAATTTCCAATCCGTAATCCGTTCTCAAATGTATGTAAAATTTTTAGTCACACCCAGAAATTGGGAGCGTATGGTCTTAGCAAGGGTTACATTTCTTATTCATATAATTAACGGATAAATCCTCATGTATGCTTCCGAAATCACAATTTTCATGGCTAAACGTAGAATTGAACTATAATTTAAATGTAATTTAAAATGCTTTCTTAATCACGGAAATGAACATCCTTGGGAAATCACCACTATTTGAAAATTAACCTTATCGAGAACATTTTTTCGATTCCACTAGAGAGAAGTTTACTACAAATAATAATAAATGAAACTGTCAATTTAATAAATTGTGCAATTTTTATTATTACACTGATATTATTTTTATATGACTATCATAATAGTGTCACAGTTGCCCCATTTCATGTGATCCCATCAGGAACTCAGATCCAGTTTGAAGTTCAGTTTACAGATACGAATATCAATCTATATAATCCCGTTCACGCGAGCGCACATAAGTATAAATGATCACAGATACAAAAGTATGTGCCCATCAGTAGGACCAGGTATCGATATTAAAGAGCCACCAATTCCAATTCCACCTGTAAGTATGGAGCTCCTCTACGTCCAAAAAATAAAATATATCATTTACCTACAATTTTTAAATTCTACACGACTGAAAAACATGTCACAATATGTACCGTTTGTATAGAGTATACTGCGTGTATTTGAATGTAATTGGGTGGTAGTTATATTATGAATAGCGTATTAAATGTTTCGTTATGAAAAGTTCAGAGTGTGTTATATGCACCCTTCACGAATAACAGGTGTGATGTTGACGTATACCGGATAGTTACAAAAGAAATACTCAATCAAATTATTATTCATAATGTGTATTGTTTTGGGTACCTACGCGAACATGGATATTGAGTATCGGACGTACGTATGTAATAATGTGCCCTTGCGTGGTCGTTTTAGCGTGAATTACGTTAAATACATAATTACAGACAGTACCTGCGCCAGTGCGTGACATTGCGCTTTGAACGAAATAGTAGTATTACATAGTTTTTTTAGAGAAGTATATTTATTTATACAGGGTGAGGCAGATAAATCCATGCGATCTTAAAAGTGGTTGGCAACTTTGACCGAGTGTAAGTTGGCAATCCTGACCGCATTCAGTTTTAGCCACGTATTGAACGAACCAGCAGATGCAATTTTGACTTCGTGGAGTGAAGAACACACAATGGAGTAGGTCAAACGTTCAGCTATATGTGAACTTCGTCGTGGGGTCACAGCCTTACATACGTTGCAAAGTCCCTTTGATATCCGAGGCAGACAGCCAACGACGTGGGCGACCATTTTGATGAGTCGCCAAGACCACACATCGGCCCATAAGCCAAAAAGCAATAAAATTCCCAAGCCACGCTTCCTGGCAGGTCGCAAGAGAAGTGTCAAAACCAATCCGACCACGACATTCACGACATTGGCCAAGAAAAGGGTCATCAGCGTCGCAACGATCCACGGAGGCATCAAGCACCTGTGCCTGAACTCCTACGCGCGAGGTAAGCGGCGTCTCCTTATCAACAAGATGAAGGAAGTCCGCTTGGAGAGGTGCAGGAAGTTGTTAAGGTTAAAACGAAACGGCTCGGTCTTCTCTGACGAGAAGATTTGTACGATCGATAATGCATTTAATAAATGGAATGACCGCTGGCTTGCTTTATCAAGTACCAAGGTTCACCCAACATTGACTACGAAAAAAACTGGTAGAGTCATGAACCTTTGCGTGGTTTCCAGAGGGGCGACGTGTTTACCCACTTCTTGGTCGATCACGAGAAAGTAATGCCATCGTCTACTGCAATGTTCTGGAGAACGGAACCATACCTCGGATGAAGGCCAAGGCTGCTGGTAAAGAGTACGTTTTCTAACAAGACTCGGCCACACCTCATACGACGAACAAAACCATCAACTTGCTCAAGAGATCCAGTGTGCGATTCTGGGAGAAGGATTTGTGGCCCTTCAATTCACATGACCTGAGCCCCTTGAGCTACTATTCCTGGGAGCGATATGAACCCAAAGCTTGCGCGAGGCCTCACAACAGCGTCGCAGCCCTCAAGGACATCGAGGAGGCAGTGAGGTCACTGGAGAAGGCAGAGATCATCCGCGCCGGGTCCAAGTTACGCCAACGAGTGGCGGACGTCATCATGGCTGAAGGCGGTCACATAGAACCAATAATTTCTCCTCTTAATTTTTTCAATAATCTGTTACGTTTTCATAAATTTATTATAATTTTTCCAAAGGTATTAAAGTTCAAACAGATACGAGAAGAGTTTTGCCGGTTTATCAGCTTGTGCAGGTCGGTTATTGAGCGCGTAAGCAGAGTGCTTTTGTATAAGCTACACAGGGCGAACGTAAATATCGCAGGATGATTGCGTTTGTTACGGAATACGAGAGTTCCATTTCAAAATGCGGACTTGCTGATGAAATGTTGGTGTGAATGTTATGTCTCCAGTTTCAGTTTGCACGAAAAACAAAATATTGATGGTTTGACACAATGTGGTATAATCATGGAATTTTAATTTCCTTGTCCGAAGGGGTGGGATTTGGGTAGCAAGGGAGTTTTGGCTCATCCTTATCTCCATATTCTATTTTGTTTTTTCCAAATACTGAGCACAGTCACAAATATAAGTTGACGTAAATTAAAGAAAAATAGATATGAACAGAGGCCTAAGTAATAGATATTAATCTAAAATCATAGCACAGATATGAATATAAGTCAGTGTTAATCTGAAGACATAGCACAGAAATGAACATAGGACGTTAATTTTAAAATATAACTCAAGTTCAAACTGGAGATACCAATTTAGAAACTCACGATCACAAATAGATACGACAACAATTAGACGCTGATACTAATAACAAAAAAGAAAAATGAAAATCAATTTTGGAAGTGTTAATGGCACACTACGTACAAACAGCGTGTGTACGCCTGCAGTAAAATTTTTTGTTTACGTCAATAACTCAGAATAAACATTTTGTCATAAGAAAATATTTACTAATTAAAATAGTTCATGAATTCTTTCCTAATAATGTGAAGATTCCTTTCCAAAACCCTAGAGCAAGTAAACATTCGAATCGCAGTTTCAATATAATGTTCCAGTGCAACAGTGAAGCTCACATTCAGGTCATCTATTTCAGTTTACATTCGAGTCACGCCTTCAAGTTTACATTCAACTCGCACATTCAAACTTAAATTCACGTTTCACAGTCAGATTTACATTCAAGTCACACTCAGGTTTACATTCAAGTCAGATAGGTTTACATCCAAGTCACAGTCAGGTTTACACTCAAGTCACAGTCAGGTTTACACCCAAGTCACAGTCAGGTTTACATTCAAGTCACAGGTTTACATCCAAGTCACAGTCAGGTTTACATCCAAGTCACAGTCAGGTTTACATTCAAGTCACAATCAGGTTTACATTCAAGTCACAGTCAGGTTTACATTCAAGTCACAGTCAGGTTTACATTTAAGTCACAGTCAGGTTTACATTCCAGTCACAGTCAGGTTTACACTCAAGTCACAGTCAGGCTTACATTCAAGTCACAGTCAGGTTTACATTCCAGTCACAGTCAGGTTTACATTCAAGTCACACACCCAAGCCAAGACTCGTTAATTTAATTGTATTTCCCGATCCTTCGCTGTTTGAAACACAGGCTCAAAATCATTAAATAAATTGTACAATAACAATATATTGAAATACTACGAACTGAAAATCATATTATTCTGCAAATTATCAATATTGTATATATTGGGCCAATTTAGTCTGCCATATGAAGAAATAACTCATAAATAACCCCTACAAACAATTATTTGATTCAGAGAGATAGCCTTGCATGCAAGACTGTACATCTCAGGCGCGGCTGTTGTGTTGCTTGATCCAAAGCAGAAAATTCCCGACGAAGGAAAACTATACATTCGTCCTCGATTATCATGAGTCGCAAAGTTTGTAAATTAAAATTACATATAGCAGTTAATATATCATTTGCTTATACCATTCATATACATACATACATCATTCAAATGTATTGATAATTCACATCATATGCACATTATACCATACACCTTAAAAGCCTTGGAATATTCACATAGCCAAAGTTTTAATATTGAAGATATCAAAGAAATGGTGTGCGTATTTTATCGGCATAGGAGCGAATCATCATAGATTACAAAATGCAAACATTTCCGAAACTTCAGGTCAGACGTACTTGTCATAAAAACTTTCATTTTTAACGCGTATTAAAGCCAGGTAATGGTCAAGTACGTTACTTTCGTTCCCCAAGTTGTTTTAAATTTCAAATTTTGTCCCCATAGCTCCGGTAAATTTCAAATTTTGTACCCAAAGTCACATTAAATTTCAAGTTTATTTCCCGAGTCCCATTAATTTCAAATTTTCTCCCTAGAATTACATGATATTTAAAACTTCATCCCCAAAATTGCATGAAATTTCAAATTTTGACCTTAGAGTTACATTAAATTTCAGATTATCTGCCTAGATTTACAGGAAATTTCAAGTTTTGTTCGCAGCATTACATTTCCAATCCTGTCCCCAGAATTGCATGCAGTTACCCAGGCACCAGCGAAGGGAGCCACCAACGAGGGGCATGCGGTCGCTGAGCGTAGCGCTGACGCTCCTGGCAGCGCTGAGTGGGGCCCACGCGAGCGGTGGGTGGGCACAAATTCATATTTAGTTCATTCCTTAACGCAGTTATGTGGGCAAATTGTACGCGAATTTGGGAGCAACTTTTATTTATGACTCAAATAATTTCCATATTCCTGTCTTTGACGCAAACTTGTGAGTGTGCATAAATTAATGTTTAGTTAATTCCCTTACACAGTTACATGGGCAAATTGTACGCGAATTTGGAAGCAACTTTTATTTATGACTCATCTAATTTCCATATTCTAGTCTTTGACGCAAACTGTAAAGTGCGCACAAATTCATGTTTAGTTCATTCCCTTACTTATTCATGGGGAAGTTTTACAGAGCTTCGCCGTAACTTTTGAAAATGACTTCTAAAGTAACTGCAAGGTAGAAATTTTTTATAGCACGTGCGATTTTTATGGTTCATTTTATTCTAATTTAATTTATTGTAATATATTTTATGCCAGTTTTTGTAATTAATGTAATTAAAGCTAGTTTTAGTAATTAAAGCTAGTTACAGTGATTTAAAATCTTGACACATCCATCATATATGTATTAATACGCCTGTACCTACCTACGTCCCTACCGTTCCGTCACGCTTCGCCACTTTTGAAGTGAAATTTCAAGTCCCGAGCGAAATATCCTGAATACGGGTTGCATGTTTTACTATAAAAAGCCAGTCTTCGTGGCACATGTTCAGTTTCCCTAATAGAGTTCGGACTACTCGCATCATCAAAAAGAAAATTGCTTCCAAGACCGGACTATCTCTGTCCTGAACCTTTCACGTATGTCCAACACTTGAGAGGACCACTTCTCGTGGGCTGGTTTATCTAAATTTCCGTAAAATTTTCAAGGGCCGTGCTAGTTCTTGTATTGATACTAGAACGAGGGCTAAAAAATATCTCCAAGACAGTTCGAATCAAATATGAACCTGTATCGAATTCGTCTTATTTGATCTGAAAAACAAGAATAAATCATAAATTTACCATCACATCACATGATTGTATGGGTTGGATGTGGTGCAGCCAGAAAAGTCAAATGACAGCAAAACGATACTACCGTCATCCTAGCGCTAACCCTGTAACGCCCCACAGGACCTTAAGGTCCTGTTTCATTAGGATACGAGTACATCTAGTTTTTCGTATAAAGCTAAATGCAGCGTATTGCACATACACATGGGCTACAGCTAGTTCTTCGAACAAAGCTAAATACAGCATATTGCACGTACAGATAAGCTATAGCTAATTTTTCGTATAAAGCTAAATGCAGCGTAATGCACATGCATGTACATAAGACTGCAATTAATTTTTCGCACAGAGCTAAATGCAGCCTTACTGAACGTATGAGGCTGCAGCTAGTGCTTGGTAGAATGCTGAATACAGCCTGATTAGCGCCAAAATATTTTGCCTGTTGTAGCACTAAAATGTGAGCTTTTGTACAGCGTTCGGTGACATGGACAACCTGGAGGCCGTAAACGACGCCCTGGGACACGCCGACCGAGCCTTGGGGGACCTCCGACAGCTGCTGTACAACGGCTCTGACGTCACCACCTCAACTGATTTCAGTTCGACTTCTGAGCCCCCACCGTTGTCTTCTGAGCCCCCAACGTCGTCTTCTGAACCCCCAACGTCGTCTTCTGAGTCTTCAACATCGTCTTCTGAGTCTCCAACATCATCTTCTATGTCTCCAACATCGTCTTCGGAGTCTTCAACATCGTCTTCTGGGTCTCCAGCGACATCTTTTGAATCAACTACATTGTCATCTGAATCCACAATACTGCCTTCTGAGTCACCAACGTCATCGTCTGTATCCACACCATTGTTATCCGAGTCTTCCACGTCTTCAGAGTCCCTAACGTCTGAATCATCATTGTCTTCTGAATCTACATCGTCTCCTGAACCCCAAATATCAACTTCTCAATCCCCTATGTCGACTTCTGAATCGACGTTTTCTGGATCCCCAACGACGTCTTCTGAATCCTCACCATATTCTGAAGCCTCAACGTCGACTTCTGAATCTCCGTCATCTGAATCATCAACGGCAGCGGGAGGAACAGAAGAATCTACTACACCGACCCAAACTACTACACCGACCCAAACTAACACCGACCGAATCTACTACAACGACCCAATCTACTACACCGACCCAATCTACTACACCGACCCAAACTACTACACCGACCGAATCTACTATAACGACCCAATCTACTTCACCGACCCAAACTACTACCCCGACCGAATCTACTACAACGACCGAATCTACTTCACCGACCCAAACTACTACACCGACCGAATCTACTACAACGACCCAATCTACTACACCGATCCAAACTACCACACCGACTGAATCTACTACAACGACCCAATCTACTACAACGACGCAAACTACTACAACGACCCAAACTACTACACCGACTGGAACAACGACGAATGGAGTTCAGTCAGGTACTGCAACAGACTCCAGACTCACGTCAGGGACGGCGGAATTAACTACAACAGTTGAACCAAAGCATGGATCTACAACTGCATCAGTGTCGACTGCTGATGCAACGGTTGCATTACAAGCCGGAGCGGTCACATTGCTCGATTCGCCTTCAGAAGCCACTCTAATGAGCGAGTTATCGATAGTCGAATCGACTGGGGCTGAAACAACGGTTGAATCCGCATCCGAAGCCACAACGACGCTCGAATCAACAATACGAATGATAACTGAATCAGGAACGGTAGAATCAACGACGAATGAAATGTCGAGAAGTATTCGACCAACAGAGGAAGAATTCACCGTGGAACCAGTAATCATGCGTCGGTCAATCGCATCATCGTCACCTGAGCTGCATGGAAGACTCACGCTTGAGCCACAAGCCTCGCCGATACCCACAAACACCGAGTCGTACGAAATAACCTTTGCAACATTCAGCTCGGCAGAGGCTGGATTCGTGCGCACAACGAATTCCGAGGCTGAAACTCGCTCGTTACCAAACGACACTCGCTCCATATCACAAATGTCGACGGATAGCGAGAATGACCATTCCAGCTCGTCCCCAAATTTGCAAAGCATAAATCGTGAAAGTGCAACCACTTCTAATCGAAATTCAGTTACTCATAACACAGATGTATGGACGACCAATGATAGCTCTGACACCGAATCGTTAGAGAATTCAGTCATATCTCAGGTAAGCTCGTCGACACAACGAATTACGCAAATCCAAGCATCGAATAATGAACAACTAACAGGACCACACGATAACATGCAAGGGGAGTTCAATACAGAAGCTAGTGATAACAGGACACCTCAAGTCGGAGACTTTCAACTCGCAGGTAGTTCAGAAAGAAATGAAATTTCCCGAAACAAAACAACAACTGAACGATCCAAACACGCCTATGAAACCAACGCTGATAATGTGCGACAAGGCCGCAGGCTGCTCCAATTTCCACTCAATGACAAGGTAAACGAGAGCCCATCAGTTAAAGTTTTGTTCAACAACGTCGAAATTAAAGTCAGAAACATGGAGAATATGAAGCACTCTGAGGAGCATGTTGAGTTGGACGCTGATATAGACCTGTCAGGAAACGAAACATACGAAGAGTTGGTTGATTTCACTGCAATAAAGACCCCCAGGCAAGAACGGATACCAAACAAGAACGGGGATGATCATTTTCCAGTTTCAGTCTACGATGACGAAGAATACATGGAATCTTTGCAGTCAGCTCATTCAAGTAAACTTTTACAATCACCAATCAGACCAGAGGACGATGAAGTATCTTATCTAATGAAGGAAGTACCAGACGACGATGACAGGATAAACACCGTTGCCAACGCCTGGGATAAGTACTGGAAATTATATTTTTCAATGAAGCAAAATGAGGATACGCAAATTTCAAGTTTGGTAAGGCCTCGGCGAGCATCAGGCGAAGGCTCCGGAGAAAATCAAATTCAAAGTACAAGTACAACTGAAAAAATCGTGGAACTGCGCACGCCCGACTCACGGTCTGAGAGAAGCAACAACAGGACCAGCACGACATGGGCAGATGATGTTTCGGATGTACTTATGGAGATGGACAAACTGACAACTGAGGTATGCCCAAGAATAAAGTGATTCCAACATTGCAGTAAAATTTACTAAGTAATATGGTACCTAGAATTACCATAAACGTATGTTGCAGCATGTAATGCCAGACGGCTGAAGCTAAGCATCGGTAGGGTGAGATAAGCGAAATGAAAGAAACTCTTATATCAGTTTCACTGAAAAGCAAATAAAGGTGACTACTGCTATAAAAAGAAGCATAAATACCTAATTACCTTATTAAGCATTCATGTACTGCTGAACTCACCCGACACTTGACGTGTACTTTGAGGATGCTCTGACTTGTTTCCATTTTTGATCCGAACGCTTTGGCGAGCTTTGGCGTTTGTGATTTTCTGGTTCTCTTCCTAAAGTGTAGGAGCCCTAACCTTTGGACAAATTTCTTCCTACAAAACGACTACCACAGAATAGCAATAAAAAATCATCAAGAATATAATGTGATCTTATACACTTCGTCTCTGGTTACTAATTGTTCCAAGAAGTCAGCCAATCGAGCTTTCTTTACCTTATGACGATAGAAGCTTATATTCAACTAAAGAGTTCACTCGGCGTATACTTTTGCATGTGCAGTGAACGTGGCTTTTGATGAAGAGCTCCTGAACCGATTTTGGGTGTGCGTTAGGGTATTTTTATACACTCACGGAGGGATTTCAGTAGAAGAGGAAGATCAAACCTCAATCCCTTCCTGCACCCAGATACCATGTTAGTAATTATAAGGCATTTAAATCTCAATCATTTGACTATGAACTTGATAAGAATAGTTTTTATTTTACTTTTTCATTATATCTCATGTACCTTCAGTCTTGGCTTTGTAACTTCAATTTCCTCATTCAAACTCAGATCATGAACGGAGCGACAAACAAGGACCACGCAGAAGCCTTGGACTCTCAAGCTGGTGCTTTAGACGAGCTGGTGGCAGAAGGTTCAGAAAATCCGAGTCTCATCGAGGGAACCCAGGACGAACTTTTGGTCCTGGTTGATAACACAACTCAGAGTGTTAAAGAAGCCAAAACCTACGTCGATCACGAGATTGACGAAACGCAGGTACAGAACTTTGTAGTAAAATTTACACTAGAATTGGTCATGGTTCAAGCGAATCAGCTTATCCGTTTGTCGCGTCATTAAACTTTCCAAATATTTCTATAAGTAGCAGTGAAGAAGGCTAAATTGATACTATAGTACACATTGATACCTCTTCATTCCGGGTTCTAGCGCAGCACTTCTGAGAGCTCTTCACAGTACATCTTCACATCAGTTGTCTGAACTTTATACATGAATGAATATACACTCAAGTTATTTACGTTTTTCTTTTAAAATTTGTCATATGATTTATTGACTTATTTCCTTTCTGAAAATTCGAAAGACATAACAACTCTATTTGATGTGTTTTGCATAAGAACTGAAAACCACCCCGAAGTGAAAACTTTGTGCCTTTATTTCCGAACTAATGGAAGCTTTGATGTTTCCTGACGATACTTTTATTTCATGACGTTAAATTATTTATAGGACGACATAGCGCTCATACACAGCAGCTTTTACACATACCTTGATTTTTTATCCCATGACATGACGTCACGCTCCTTTCAATTATTTTATAACTTCATTCTGTGATGTGTGACTACAGGACGGCATAGCATTTCTGAAACTTAATTTTTTTATACTTCCATTCTAGAATGTTTGATCCTAGGATGACATAATGTTATTCATAGTGATTTTTATAAATGTATATGCATTTAACAACACAGGACGACGTCACGCTCTAGATATCTTATTTTTATACCTTCATTCAAGTATGTTTGACTACAGGACGACGTAACGATCCTGAAAGTTATTTTAATATTTAAATTCGACACAGTTTGACCACAGGACGACGTAACTATATTAGAAGTTAATTCTTGCACCTTCATTCTATTATATTTGACTACAGGACGACGTAATGATCCTGGATATTAATTCTTACATTCTACAATGTTTGACTACAGGACAACATAACGACATCGGAAGCTAATCTTATCCCTTGATTCTACAATGTTTGACAACAGGACAACGTAACATCAGAAGCTAATCTTATCCCTTGATTCTACAATGTTTGACTACAGGACAACGTAACGACATCGGATGCTAATCTTATCCCTTGATTCTACAATGTTTGACAACAGGACAA
>VOMN01125915.1:0-20987 GCA_014899125.1 Orchestia grillus
ACTGGTGACGGTCACCGGTGACCTCGTGTGAACGGGCCCTAACGCATTCATGCCAGGTTATACTATTCCTAATGAACGAATTACATGTGTTCGCTTTTTAAAAAGTCACCAAAATCGGACGCTCAACAACACTTTAACAATCTCTCCTAGTAAATGACGCACTATTACATTACAATAAATATTAGACGCTGAAGATAGGTGAGGCACAGGTTATGGTGGAATGTCTGCCTTACGATGCCGTGCGTCTGTTCCAACGTTGTTCTACGTGCGTGCGCCTCACTCTCGCTCTGGTGCTTGTGTTATTCTGCAGGCTGATCCCTCGTTAATTACACATTCTTTCGCTCTTGCCCAGAGATGAGTGGTTATGACAGTCATGACAAACAGAATGGAATCTTATGCCAAAAATATCATAAGCTATGGACGCATCCGTTTGATGACTTTTAAGCTCTGTCATTTTCGGTTTTCATGTCTCCATTGATAATTGTCACAACAATATTATGCATTTTAAATATATCTCATCGCATTTCATCGAACAGGATTAAATTCTGAGCTTCCACAATCCAGTTTTATTATATCGGTATATCACTTCAAAGGCTTTAATGACGAGATGAAATTATTTTATATCGTCACCCTGTTCGCTTCTAGCAAATTGTCCACCAATCCAATTAGCGAATTGAAGTGGATTATTCTCGATTTGAGCATGGAGGTACAAATATACATCGTGCGTTTGCATTTTTTACATTAGATCTTCATCTGAATTGCATACCTACAAAAGTTTCAATCAAATAATTTGTAGTGATGAAAATTTATCGGTTAGTTTTTGTTTAGGAGTAAGCAGAGCACTGCTCAGGGAGTCCCTGAGGTAAACTCTAGCGTTCTCGTCCATTAGGATCTCCGAGACAGTGCAGCGCTTGTGCCGGGAAGTGACGCTCACGATAAGTGAAGCGAACTTCAAACACAGTGAATTAAACGAGTGGTCGAGAATCTCTAATTCAGATAGACAGGCACAAAGACTGAGTATTGAATTGGGGTAGAAGGGAATGCGAAGTCAACAGTGAATACATATGAGTGCAATATGTTTGATAAGTGAATCTTAAATTGGAATAAAAAGTTTTCTTTGGAAAGAGTTACCGACGATGCAACTTATAATCTAAACTTTCTCTTATGTTTCACTATATTTGGGTGAGTAATGAAGAGTCTTTATGTATGGTAGATTTTTGGCTAGTTCTAACAGTCTGATATTTGGATCTCGCGAACTATTTTAGCAGCCCGAAGATTACATTTTGAATGGTAGCATGGATATTGATTAAAAGCACGAGCTGTTTGAAGGCAATGGCATGATATTTTTTAATCAATTTTTCAAATTACAAGAGGAATATTTTGGTGAGTTGAAATTAGATTATGCACATGATAAATTCTGATCGCAATAATACTCGAATAAACTTCAAACAAGTGCATGTCACAGAAGCATAGAAGTACTCGTTCGTTGATTAGAGACGTTGACTGCTAAGTGCCGTAGTTAGGGGTCGAAATTGTCTACTACGGTGCGCAAGGTACACTGGTTTGTCCCCACTGTTGTTGAGCCGGCGTTTTACGTGATTGACTGCTCTCACGAAAGGCGGCGTATCTCATAGAGGGGAGCCTTACTCGATCGTATCAGGTTAAATGTGAATTACGATGGCCTAACTAAATAAGTTATTGAGCCGCTAATGGTAATCCTGAGTTTATGCTCATCTCGTTGTTTTTCGTTATAGACGCGTTCGATGACGTTTGAAGAGACGCTGGCACCAGCGCCGACCGAGAAATATTCGAAGACGCCCTTTAACCTGTCGAGGATATTCAGGATTGTTAGGATTGCAGCGTTGCAAGCTACAAGTGCCTGCGCTTGACAATTTCAGTCTTGATAGTGGAATAGCGGCACTTCTTCGCGGCTGTTTTTACGATAAAATGTTATTTTCTTTTCAGGGTTTTTAAATCTTTACGATTGATGTACTTGTAACATTACAAGGTGCATCGTATGCAGGTGAGAGAAACTTTACTGTTATACAATATGGACATGGAATGTTTTTGTCTTTTCAACTAACGATTAGCCATATTTGTTTTCAAAGTCCCCTGGTTCACTACGAGTTCAAAGTTACTTGAGCTGAAAATCGTCATCAAAGCGGCCAAGAGTTATCCAAGCTTCAACAATTACGTCTTGTTTATTTACAGAAATATAATTATTTATTTCCAAGCTATTTAGAGCAGTTGCCTGTGAAACGTCAACAAGGGAGGCAAGTTTTTAATATGTTTTTAATATTGGATAAGCGTCAACAGGAGTATGTAGTTTTTTCAAGTATTGATGAAACGGCAAGATGAGTGTCATTAGGTTAATTCTGTTTGTACAGGTACTGTTCGCAATCTTTGTAGCCCAATTTATGAGGTTAAATTAAACTTCAATGTTACTTGAGGTTCAGTTGACGTAAGCAGGTTGGCTAAGCAGCTTCGCTGAGCTTGCTGACTAAGCAGGCTCTTTCATTTGGCTTTACCCGCTTTTCGAGTTTCTACAGAAAAACCGCAAAAAAATGGTCAGGTCAGTGTAATAGTCATGTCCGATATTTATTTCTATACCGTAAGAGAAAAGTTGCTTCAAAAAGATTTATTCGTAAACGTAAAATTCACTGCTTCCAATGACCTCATTCCCTCCGTCAACAAGTGCATGAATGCCGCATTTGTAAAATGCATTAGTAATAAAGTATTCAGTATCTTCTTTTGGCGTCAACCAAAGATCACGCAAATGGTTCTGGAGTTCTCGAAGCAAATGTTAATCAGAGGATGCAAGGTCAGAAATTTAGAGGACGAAACAATACTTCCCAATCAAGCTTTTTCAAAATAATTTACTAGGAATGACTCACAAGACGCAGCACGCTGTTGCAGATCCCTTGAGTACAACTCGTGTGGGACCAATTTTTTAACCCGTGAAATCTCTCTCAATTTTCTCAGTCAGTGCTGCATGGTTGAAGAGATCACGATCGATTATTAAGGAAGTTCTCTAGGGGTAATGGTGGGTATTTCTAAGACCATGTGTTCTGAAATTTCAGTATCATATTCTTTTGGACGACGATTTTTTAGCTTGTTTTTCAAACAGAAATCTCCACATCAAAAAAGAGAGAATCCTTCCTTGCAACTTCTTTCATTCACTGCATTATTCCCACAAGGGTTCTGGATAGGTTTTGCTGCTGTGATTGCATTGACATAATTATGAAACTCAAAATCAAATATTCCTGATTTTATCTATAGATATGGCAACAAATAAGTGCAAATGATGCAGAAAAATTGTAACAAAACTAAGATAATCTATAAGTATACATCAGTTGCAGAAACGTCGACAGCTATAACAAGGGATACAAATTTCATAAATTCACTCTGAATAGTACCTCCCAACAATCGGACATCACTTCAACACAAACCAGATAGTTTGCTCGAAATCATACTAGTCCTTGCGTAGCATTCCTCCTCATCAGAGATACCGCCTCAGGGGCAAGCAAGTCCACTCGCTCTTGTTGCTCATCTTACAACTTTGTTGCCGTCTTTTTCGGCCAAATTATAATTAGTTTTTCTTTATCATGCTTTTTTTTATCTGGAAGAAGTGTGCTCCACTGCCCACGACTCCTGCTTCTGTACCTGTTCGTAGGTTTGTCACAAAATGGAGAAAATCATTTTACGATTTGAAGAGAAACTGAAACAATCGTGCGTTACAATCAATAGCGCTGATGAATAACCAATATAAAATGCTAGAGCATCATAATATGCATTATTATCATCGGTAATGAAATAGTATACATTTGACCCAACAAATGAACGATTGTCCTTGAGCGTCGAGTGTTGTCGCTACTATTTTGACCATCATGAATCCAAACTATATGGCCGTGTTTATTTTAATGCGAATGGCGCATCCGTAATATTAAAATAAAATTTTACCATTCTTCAAATTGTTAATAATTAGGAGAAATACTATTTTTTCGTAAGTATCACTACTGCTGTTATAATTTTTAAATATTTACCATAATTTTCATCGCCGCTATTATCACAGTATTCACACAGAAACTCTTGCTCAGTCAATTTCAGGTTGAAGCTTCTTAATTTTGAACAAACCCTTCAACACTGAAGGTAAGTATAACTAGATGATACCGACAAATTCTGTCAAATAAAACACAACAAGCTAGAATGAAAAATTGCTAGTGCAATCAGAATTATCTTACCTGAGGTACACGGTGTTAACACGAACGTCACACACGTAGTGCACTAAATTATTTTACTTGTCTTATCGAGGTACAATGAACTGAATTATGACTGAAGACGATGAAGTGCAGATCCAAGACCACAATTTCCGTATTGTTTCCTCTTTGAATTAAACGAAGAGGCTCTGAGCTCTGTGAAGAGCCGCTAGGGTTATACGTTGCGGCATGTTGCCATATATTGCGTCGGACGTGACTTATTGCGGAGCTGGGCACAAGCAATCAAACTCAATACAAACGACCTGCTCAGCACCACCGGTCTTGTGCCGACGTTTAGTGCACCAGTCTAATATCAGCTTCGAGCAAACGAGAATTTGGCATTACTTTCATGCGTTGTGTACTTGAAACAAAAAATGAGGTATATGGCGCTTAGCTTCTGAGTATTTTGCTGCGACTGTAATTAATTGGCCAACTTTAAGGTGCTGAAAAATTGTCGGGTCTAAATTCCAGCGAGCGTGCACGGTAAACTTTCAGTTTCATTTTACGCTTGGTTGACTTTTCTAATGACTCTATCTACAAATATATTGCGGTACATTGAAATGAATTTCCTATTTACTAAGGTAGCGTTGGGCTGTTCATCTCCGGAAAGTATGCGTCAGGTATAACTTTACAAAAAAATTAAACAGTATTAAATTGAAGGATGGTAAGTAAGAAATCTAAAGGGGTCGTGATATACCAAGAAACAAGGAAATTTAAAATGGCACGAATATAAAAACGAACAAATTAACTCGTACATTTTGTATCTTGAAATATAAACATGTATTTGCATGAAATTGGGCTGCCATTTATACTACGGACTACATAATCACTCAACAATATGATAATTTGCTTTGAATTTCAAATTAGGAATTTTTTTAATTGAGCAATGTGCAGGCTCCTACAAAGTAACTGTGAGTTAGTGAAGCTACAAATCTAATCCACTAACGCGCATGCCAACAAAGGTTGTTCGCTGACTCAAGTTCAGCAGCACACCATTTCCGGTCTGCCTCAAGGCTGTTGCATTTCAAGCAGTTCATTGAAAGCCCACTGGAGCAAGGTTCGGTTCACTACATTCCCAAATTGTCTGTATATTCGCATACACCAAATTGTCTACATTCGCATTTTGAATCGTTTCATCCCCGAACCCTGTCTCGTTCAGCTCCTGGTAATATCCCGGCTGAACATCTCAGCTCATGAACAGAGTTTCGCCCTCAGCTGTGCTGCTGCAGTTTTCAACTCGGTGGTCGACATGCCTGGCGGTCCAGGATGAGCCAGGACTTGGTCCGGCGCCCATTGTCATCCGGTAATCCTGGAGTTTTGAATATCAGCTCAAGCTAATGAGCTCGTCTTTCTGTATGAGGGCTAAATTGGTTCCAAACAACATCTGCTTAACAGTAGTCTCTCGCATGGAAGGGTATCAACTAGAACAAGCATTAAATAGCACTGGGAATATTCGTGTCAAAAGCAGCCAGCAGAGCGTATGTTAAAAAGCAAACAAGAAGAGAATGAATAAGTTGTTTGCTGGAGCCGATCTTGCGCTCTACTGGTGAGACGACCGTACTGTCATGACATAGCTGCAAGACCTGCTGGCGAACATATCAACGTCTTTATCTATGTTATACATCCAACGCATCTTTTGTTGCAGAATTTAGGTTTTTCACTCTCTTCGAACCAAACGATTGTTTACTATGCTATAAATACCTGAAACATGATAACAGGACATTAAAAAAATTCCCATGCTCTGCTTGTTATATCGAAATGTGCTCTCACAACGAGCTTATTGCGCTGAATTCTGCTTATGAATTCAAAACTCATTTCCAATAGTAGTATTTTTATTGTTTAATACGTTTTTAACTTATTAATTTTTCAAGCCAAGTGTCTTTTAAATGACGTTGTTTTTGTCCGTCTGTGTGAGACGCGTCGTGGGCCCCGTAGCTCGCTAGTAAAGGATGCTAGGTATGTATAACAGGTGTCACTAGTTATGGGCAGTGATACTATCATACAAATTTATGTTAGGCTTAAGAGTAAGCCATGTTGTTGTGTAGAATATCACATTCAAGAAATGAAAATTGGTCTCAGAAGAAGTTTTTCGTTCTTAAACGCATTTGGGTCAAAGTGTAAATAAATTTGTCGAAAGATAAATAGAAATGAATGTGAGCTATCAATTAGATATCCGTTCAGATTTAATTTCTTATGACAGTAATGCACTCAGCTTATTACTTCAAAATTATTATCGTACCTATTGTTATAGTCATTTACATTTCTATTGATATTATTTTTGAAAATATAATTCTATCTAGCGGTTATACCAGCGTGAGGATTATTATTACCATTAGTGGACTTGCCCTGCCAAAAATGGAGGGCAAACCTGATTTGATTACTACTGTTTTAAAACACTAACTGTTGGCAATACTTCAACAGGTATTAAAATATTTTGACCTCATAACCTGGACTGCGGGATTGATGAGCCCATCATAAAATGTCATTACTCAAGCCAGATGGTTGCATTACAGTTCTAACTTATTTGAGTGTTGCACAACAGGTCTAGTTGTATCGCTTTAGTCAATGTTCAGGTCTACAGTACGCCAATTTTTTCGGAATGGATGTTAGTTATTTCAGTTTCTGCCGCGAATAATTCTAATTAAGTAGCGTGTCAACATTGATAAAATGTGCGTATCACATTTGTTCTAACTATGCCGACACCCATGCAGAATTTGATTTTATTCACTTAGACTTAGCTAAAATGGATATCCTCATAAAGCAGTACTCTGATTTCGACTACTTTGTTTCAGCCATCACTCAGAAAAGTTGAAAAGATATATTTTCAAAATTTATCTGAAAATCTTCCTGAACTTTATTTTCGTATCATTTTAGTAAACAAACGCTCTAAAGAATCATTTTTTCATTTAAAGATGTGCTGCCGACTAGCATGCTATCTTTCCTCATTTACAATTTCAGTTACGCGCATTCCAGTATATGGGTTCCACCCACCGAACACTTTTCGTGAGGGTTGCTGAGCAGGCTTGCTGGAGTCATCACACGGGTCGTTTCCTAGCTTCTTCCTGTGCGTTTTTGCATTGGACTGCATTGTACCAACAGTTCTCGTGATCAACCCATCAGCTTTGATAAATTCAAAATATTAGATACATGTTCTAGAAGTTTTGATCTTCGTATCTTCGAGTCTCTGTATATTCACAAGTTACAGCTATCCCTGAATGAAATGCTGAGTGCGTACCGTCTCAAAATAGTCAACCACTAAGCTCTGTTCATGTTTTAATCCCTATAATATTATCGTTCATATTAATTTTCGTAATTCATTTTTTCATTTGAGTTTCATCCTTTGTCTTCCAAGGCCAAATTATCAAATATTTTATTATGTTGATTTCAAAGTCTTTGTTGAAAATGAGCTTAGAGCCCAAAAGGTCCAATTTAAAATGTTTTTAAAATATCTCTTCTCAATCACCGCTATGATCAACTTACTTCGCAAGCGAAATGTTCCTAATCGTTTTAGTCAATGTATTTCGATCTCCATGTTTTACCAATTTACGAAGTGTGTCGACTCCCACTTTGCGTTCAAATTTTCAGAGGCCGGAAAAACGCATCCTTGCAACACAGTGTCTGAGAAAAATCCTGCCAAACACAATCTCTCTGAGTTATATTAAATGTACTGAATGAAATCGGGCAGCATTAAGGCTTGAGCAGCGTATCTGAGGCGGGCGAAAGCTAAAGCTGGATTTCAGTGGCTTCAGGGTGGCGATAACGTTGGCGGTAATCTCAGTACCACAGCACCCAAATGTTCGACAGGGAGATCGTGTTCACCATGTTCGAACGATTTTTTTTTGTCGATAACATTTGATTAACGCTCGTTCAATTTGCCTGTTTACATCGTTCTCTGCTTGTTATAAAATATAAACTCTTAACATGTATCTGAAATTAGATTCGCCAGAAATATTTTCACCAATGATACGTAGAAATATTTTATTTAGGTGAAACATCAATGTCTCCAAATATTTCGAATAATAAGTTTCTAGAAATATTTTCGCAGGCAGTCATATTGTGATTGGGTGAAATTAGTAATTCTTCAGATGTTTCGAGACGTCAATTGACCAGAAATATTTTCCCTGGTTACAGTTTTAATTTTATTATGGTATATCTTATATGATGAATTCACTTAAACGACATATCCATTTCCATTATCATCATTCATTCGACAAGTTTTGAGGTCTATCCAGTGATAATTTTGAAGCGTTCAATACGTTCTTAAACATCACTCAATTTTTAAACGCTCCCTCATAACATCTTCCATTTACTTATATAATAAATGATTAAAGGTTAAAAATATCTTCAAGTTGAGATTACCGAGTCGTCGGCATTAGGCGGCCTGAAAGAGCCTGTCTATTGCGATCATGTCACCGTTGCTCGGTTGGACGGCTGGAAGCCCCGTCGATGGCCAGGGCTCCAGCCTGGAATAATCTGACTCGAATTAAGGGACGCAGCAGCGGTGCTGGCACTTCAACACAAAGCAGGAGATTTGTTAATGAGCTTTCCCCAATTCAACCTTTGAACGGAAAGTAGATAAGGCGTCTCGCCAAAGATTAGAAGGCATCAGATTAAGTAAACAAAGGCTGAGTTTCAATTCCTCGCAACTGCGAATTTACTGACCTTGTGGAGGAACTGAAACAGCTATAATTATGTTCACCAATCATACGATGTATTATTTAGTATTTCTGATGCAAAGAGCTTCACTCTTCTTCTCGTTAAGAGTTAGCTTCTTCGCGAAAAAGTGTAGCATAAAATTTACATCCATTTGAAATTCAGTTATACAGTTCCACTTATTTCATTACCATCCTATTTCGTGCTTTCTCAATCTCCAATCAACTTGTGAATCATTCAATCTTCGATGTGACCCTTTAATGTCTAGACTTGAGCTTCCCCCACTAGTTGTGGTAGCTGTCGTCCGCTGCGGAGGCTGAGTGCGAGGAGGATGGAGAGCTGCAATATGGGAACACGGATAGACAAGCGAGGTCTGAAGACTACATTACCAAGAAATGTTTCAGCTGCAGAACACGAAGACCAAAGCAATAGTCGGTTGTCTCAATGGTGCGATTTGTTTTTGGCTAGCTATTTTGGGCTCCATGGTGCAGTGGTGAACGTGATGGCCTCACAGCCGNACAGAAAAGTGCTCTGGTATTTGCTGAAATCAATTTTAATGATTCTATAAACTCGAAATAAAAACATATATACACTTTTTAACATATTGGGGTCTTAAAAAAGTCTTATGAGCAATGCATCATTGGGAAACTATGTAAATATCATTCTGCGTTCATTTCAGATTAGCACAGGATGGCTTTTAAGTTTCAATAAGTGAACCATATCACCTATATTTGTTATACGGGGTGTGGAAGCCTAGTCTAAGAAAATGAAATAGCATGTTAGTAAAAAATTTTCCAGCGTGATGCAGCGCTAAAATAAGGCTATATTCTGTTTGATGATGGCTATGGGGATGACACATAAGAGATCTAGCAGCAAACATTCTGTATTTTACGCTTACCAGTTATTTCAATGAAAAACATCGATGAAAGAAAGGAAAACTTTGCGCTTCTTGTGCATATCATATTCATTTACTTCTTAACGCGAACCAAAAATAAAAATAAGTTCAGCGGCTGAAAAATGTACCACATTGTGAATATTTTGATAACATAGTTTTTTGCTGATATATTTGCGCATGGGAGTGTGAAGATTGTCAGTCGTACCAGTTTAAATCGTGAACTATCTGCGCACATTTAACTCAGCGATGGTGCATTACACTTTGGTTACCTTGAGAAGCTTTGTTCTTTGACAGAGCTATCACACACGATCGCCATCATCATTATGAGCACCATTGAATGCCAGCGCTTTAATACGATATGCAGGGTATTCCACGCTTGAGAGAACCTCTCCTTCACGACTTGCAATAACATTGTGCTCGTAGGTACCCCAGCACCACGACACTTCAGTAATGGTCTGCGTTATTGCATTCCTGCTCTGACCAGCAATTACAAGACGAGGGTCTTGGCCCACTGGAGACCGAGGCGAATCTTAGGCCCGGCAGCTGAAGTCATCAAGTTTCGTCCGAAGAGCCATTCTAAGGTCTGTCGCAGCTTGCTTTGAATTATGCCTGTCTAACATTAAGCTAAGTGAATAGTTAATCATCCAACAGACAAAATGATAATTAATAATTTGTCAAGTACTTCAGTATAGCCAAATATGATAGTGATTTTCCCAGGCCAGTGTTTACAAAAAATTGGAAAAGATATTACAAACAATTAATTTGTGCATCTAGCAACACTGTTGCTTCTGTGACGCTTGTTTAGGTCCTAAAATACAGTGGATGATATTCATGTAACTTGCTGCCAAAGAACTATTTCACTTCCATTCCCCACACCTGACAGGCGCGGTGACAACCTGTTCGAGTTCGATCACATGGGCATCACGCAACCGCGGGGCGCAAGTCGCGATTTATGCAACGAACAAAACAGAAATGCCAAAATTGGACAAATGAACACAAAACAGTCAATTGATGTTGCAACACTTCTGTATTTCAACCCTAATAACAAATAAAATAATTGAAAATTTGAAATCAGGGAAAACAAAAATTAAAAATTTTCTGTCCTCGACCGATTGCAGGTGTTGAAAGAAATCGCTGCTCCAAGAACCTAGACAAAAGTGCGCGTAAATTTATGATATTTTCAAATTGCTTCAGCGACTAATGATTCTTTTTTCGTCGAATTTCTTACCCAGATATGGCAGTTAAAGAATAGGCAGATTTTATCTGTCAAACACACGCTACTCGTAACTCTCTCTCGCTTTTATTATTACATAAGCCAATATAGAGAGTACAACTGCACCTGGATTGCAGGACTCCGAGAGCAGGCGTCATGAAACTAAGACCAAGAATTAGAGCACGGCTGTGGACTGCGCGTCTCCAGCGAAGCGGTAAATAACGACCACATCCAAAGAGCCCAATGATTGTTGGGAGCGGCTTTGTTCGATTTATTGCCACAAATCCTATATCATATGAACGATGGCCTTGTGGGATCCACTGAGCCCATGCAAATGTACGACAATTTCTGTTGATGAGAGAATGGCTGAATTAGGGACCTTGTTTTTTAACCACATTCTGTATCTTTTGCGACTGAAGAAACGTTTCTAGTCTTTTTTACTTTTGGTTATGAATATGTGCACAGTTAGTGTTAAACAAAACTATAGTTACGAAATGTAAATAGAAACAATTCACATGAGGAATTTGATTCAATTTTTGCAAAATGTAGGTGCAAAAAGCTGCAGTTGGCAATAAAATCATCTAAAACGAAGAAAAAAGGTAAAAAGAAAGCATAAAACGAAGGCTTCTCATAGACTTGTACGTTATCAGTCAGAATTGGTAACGATCTGGAAATCTATGACCGCAATGGATTACGATATAATGCACGATTACAAGAGAGGTTCTAACGACGATGAAATTACGTAAAAAACTAATGTGTTAATCGACATTCCTATCAGAAACATCTGTAAGCAATATGTACCTTATTGCAATAGGAGCTATGCTGCGTTCTCACTTCGACAGCAGCTATGCTGTGTTTTCACTTCAACAGCAGCTATGTTGTTTTCTCACTTGAAAACAAGCCAGGCCGCAGTCTGAGTCAACAATTATCAGCGTTGTCATCAATCTCATTAGCACAGTCTGAATTAAAAAACGTGCCCAAAAATGAGGAATTATTCATTGTAGAAACACGAGTGCGCAACAGAAAAAGTCATCATCTAGCCTCATTATTAAGCGTACCATTAACATGGGTACAGTCCTGAAGCGGCCTGTAATATGATCAACTGAAATATGGTTTCTCAGACCCGTTTCACCGATGCCAGCTTGTATGCATCGCGCAAAACTTTTATGGCTGAAGCTCTAAGCGTATTACATTACTGTGCACGTTCAACGCCGTTTTACCGCGTGAACTTTCTGGCTGGAAAACCATCACTGTTTTAAGTCTTGTTTCAATCAGTAGTTCGACTAGTGAAGACCATTCACAACTTGAACAATCGTAAATTGTTTAACTTGCTAAATCAATTCAAGACTATAGTATTAATAAGTGCTGTAATGAGCCTTAGAAAATTTATAATACCAAGGACTGTCTCGTACAACTGAAGCTCGCGACCGTAGTTTCAGTGTGTACATAGTTAGTCGCCAGGGCATAATCAAGGCTATAATTTTACCAAAATCAAGGAGGAAATCGTTGAAATGAAGTATATATAACTCACTGAGAAGTTATTCTCAATTCTCTAGCACCTGAGGCATTGCCGCCGTCATTCCGTAATAGAGCAAGATATCCGCACTGCTTCAGGCAAGCTCTCATCGTGTGTGGAATTGTGCCTCCAATGTCCAGGGCAAAGCCGCCGAGGGGAAGCACTCCTCACTTCCCTCAGGAGGTGGGCACCCCACGGACCTCACCCAGCGGAGGCGTGCAGGCATGTACTTTGTATGCAATGGGTCAAATCAATATTCGTGACGAACCAAGTAATTTACATCTCTCGCTATGAAACTTGTTTTGGAAAACCTTCGATCATTGTGAGTCCTACATAATAAAGGGTAAGATAAAAAGCATTAGGTAATGTTTAGTGAAGAATAATTTATTTAACAATATTCAATAAACAATTGGAATAAAGTACAGTAGGGTAAAATAGTATTGCTAACAAAGTTTTAAAATCGTCGAATGACTTGATTCAATACCCCCAACATGTTACGAATGTACGAAATTTTGTTCATCCACTTTCTAGAAAATTTCAAAACAGTCTACGAAGTCTGGAAAGGTACATTAACCGGTTTGGTTTTTAGTGAGGTAACAGACTGTGCCCAAGTGACAAGTCTCAGAATTCTCACGAAGCCAAAACTCAAGGAACACAGTATTCAAGTGAGGAGTATGATTATAAACAAACACAAGGCTGAAATCAGTTCCAGGAAATTCTCTATTCCTATTAGCACTGTACAGACCATTATAAAGAATAGGCAATCTAAAGGGATTGTGGTCAATACAGCAAGATCGGGTGCTCCAAGTAAACTATCACAACGAGATTGCTCTAAAATTGTCACAATGGTAAAGAAATACACTCAGAAATCATGCCGAAAATCAGTAGAATATTTGTCATGCAGGGAGGGGTGTATGTATCGAAGCAAACCATGAGCAATGTTCCGCGTAAAGAAAACCTGAAGAAACGCACTGCTCGAAAAGTCCTAATCATGAATAAAATTTTGTGAAGAAAGAACGCGTAGCATTTCGATTATAATATGCAAATCCTCTAATCAACGATAGAGATGACTGTTTTGATAGTTATAATATTCTATGGTCAGATGAAACAAAATCGACCTGTTCGGCAATAATTACAATAGAACTGTTTGGGGAAAACCGAATACTTCCATGCAACTCTGAAACACCCGACTCTCGGTGAAGGATGGCGGTTATGGAAGCATCATGTTGTAGGGTTGTGTTTCCTTTGGAGACCCAGAACGACTCCATGGTACGAAAGGGACTATGAATTCGCCGTTTACTGAGAAATTCTGTCTGAACATATGATACCATCTCTTCAGATACTCGGGCTGAAAAGAACTAAATGGGTGTTAAAACTAGATAATGACCCTGACCACAAGTCGAAATACACTTCAGAGTCGCTCAGCAGTAAGAGGGTTACGGTTTCAGACTGGCCTTCAAAATCGCCAGATCTTAATCCAATTGAAAATGTTGGAAAACAGTTGAAAATTCAAATTAGTATGGGGAAACCATCAAATCTGGTTGAGTTGGAACAATTCTGCCTGGAAGAAGGGGAGAAAATACCATTCGAATTCTGCAATACCCTCATGCCTTCATAAAAGCATCTCTGCAAGGGGTTGTAGGTAATAAGGGCTTTGAGATCGAGTATTAATTTAGTCGAATATTATGTTACAAATACTTATTTGCACCCTTGTTTTCCTATTTCTTTTTTAGTTTGAATATTTTCAAATAAATTATTGTTCACTTAACACTACTTAATGTGTTTGATCTTGCCCGTTTTTATGTAATACTAATAATTCTTCAAGGTTTTCGTAACAAGTTTAATGGCAAAAATTGTAAACTATTCGGTCCGTTACGAATACTTATTTTACCCCCTGCATGTTCACCTTGCACCTTGTATGTTCAGCTTGTATGCTTTATGTTCAGCTTGTACATTGTATGTTCAGCTTGTACCTTCTATGTTTAGGTTGCTCCTTATATGTTCAGATCGTTCCTTGTATGCTCTGCTTTTTCCTTGTATGTTTATCTTATACCTTGTATGTTCAGCTTGTTCCTTGTATGTTCAAATTAGTCTTTGCACCATTTATCTTGTTTGCTTAGCTCGTACTTTCTGAGATTTCCAACAGCATGCGTGGTGTCCGAAATTAAATTTACTTTTATTTTTACCCTTTGTCGTTAGTTTTGGCTATTTGCTAGTGCAGAAGTAGTAAATTAATTGACAAAGCTTACTTTTATTATTAAAATATTTTGTGTGAAATATACTTGAATAAATATTATTTTATATTGTATAGTACGCGCTGAATTCCTTAGTTATTCAGATAATTTCAAAGTTCTCGCGAAAAATTTGACTGAATAGCATCAAATAAAACATAAAACATTAATATTTGTGTCGTTGCCCATTATTCGCATTTTCATGGCGCGATAATCCATGGTAATCGTGGGATAAATGACGAGCGTAGGAAATCTTTAAGGGGAATGAATCTGATTGTACCTTGACTGCAATCGACATATCAGTTTGTTGTGAAAATTAGCCAATTTTTCAAACTAAAATCCGAGAAATTTCATTTAAATCAATTACTAAAGTAAACTAATAATTCCACACAAAATCATTTCGACATGCATTCTTTCCCCGACACAACAGGTCTTTTTGAAAGCGTGATGCAAAGGATGTAATCTTGACTTAGAATAGAGAGGAGGCTGTGACCGGGACCAAATGTGATAAGGCTACCAATTAATGATTATTTTTGCCCTCCAGGCTAGAAGTTCCACAGCATGTTTTCTATCTCAAAAAATCTAACAACTAAATTTGCCCCGGAAATATAAATAGCAATGAGATACACGCGAGTTAAGTTGACTGGAGATACTAACCTAATTTGATATTTGTACCTATTTTATATTAGCTAAAACTCCTATAACTACAATTACTACCGTTGAAATTATCTTAAGACAAAGGAAATCAGAACACCTGTCCCTATTAGTTCCTTGTATTGGAAAATAATTAATGAATAAAAAGTGAACGGGCCAGTGGGAACTTTCGGTGAAAGCAATTTTGGGGGCTTTTAACCCTGGGCAAAACTTTGTGTGTAAACAAACTCGAGATAACAAGAACAAATTCACGGACCGTTAGATGAGGTAGAAAAAATCCCATGTTGTTTTGTTAAAATGGTTCAGACGGAGAATGAGTGTATTTTTCTCTTGAATTCTTTCTTCTTTCAGTCATTCAAGGAAACCACAGAACTTAGGACCTAAAACAAAGTTGGCCAAGTAAATAAATAACGGATGGGGGAAATTCAAATAAAATTAGGATTTTCAGTCGGAAAACTTTACAGAAAAGCTTCATCAATAATCTCTTCCAAATCAAGTGCTTGATAATCTGCATGAGAATTATCGAATGATGAAGGTTTGCCAAAACTTGAATATCTGCTGAAATATGTAGACATAACCAATGCAATATCAGCAATAATTAAACACATCTCCTTCAACACACGATTGCTCTTTAAAAGATAATTACCTTTCTTATTATTAATTTGTCCGAGAAGTACGAAGACATTTTAACATTTCAATGCCAGTCACTTGCACAGGTAACGACATGAAGAGTAATCCTTCGAGAGGCAAATCCGTTGCCTTCCGCAGTAAATGGTTTCCGCGGAGCCACAAAGGGACTCGTCTGTTTTCCACCGACTGGAATTAGTTTCTATTCTTTTTTATAACCTATTTTTGCTTTCCGCTTCCCTAGTTTGTCTTGAAACATGTTATTCTTCGCCAGAGACTTTAATTAGTTCCCTCCATGACTTTTGAAACATTTTTTCTCCGCGCTCCTCGAACAAATACTTTGCTAAGCGATTAGCTACCCCGGGAAAAAATTAAAATTTTGCAGTCAGTGAAGGACATGTCGATGCCGTAGCTGATGCTACCAGAACTTCTGGGAAATTATTATCCTGGTTAAAGCTGAACTTGGTGATCTAATTAGACTTAATTACTTTGACATGTAGATGTATTACAGAAACGCTGGTAGTGCTGGAGATCATAGTAATGAAAATATCTTTAGAGGAACATTATCAAAGGAAGTTTCTGCCATCATTAGGACTTATTTTAAAATATTTTATTCAGAAACGGGGCTAATTAAGGCATTATAATTTAAGAAGTAGGAAAAATATTTGTGAATACAGGGTGTTGGCAGGGCATACAGGGAATACAGGGCATCACAAAGTGAAACCAAAATATACGAGAATACGAAAACATACGATTACTTCAATGTCAATACTTACCTTCTTAATTCCAATGTTGAATTTATGCAAAACGTATCACAATGTATAAGCGCTATTCTTGTAGAATTGAAGCATATCTTTTTCGCACTTCTGCCGGAGAAATCTTGGAAAGATTTTTTCGAATTTTTTTGGCTTCGAGTACACCGTACTTGCAGCCTTCCTGCGAGCTGACGTTTTTAAATTATTATCATCAAATGACATGCACATGAAAAATTTGAATTGTAAAACGACATTGTACGCTCTCATGAATCACCTAATACTACAGTATATGTTTCCTTTTGATGGAGTTTGATTTCTTATTGAAATCTTGAATAAAAACTCGCAGTAGATATTCGCGAGCTACATCATATTTAGTTTCTGATTGTCATCATCGTAAAATGATCCAAGTACCACCTGCGTTTGGGCACAGAAGAAACTATTTACATGTTTCGTTTTTCAAGAGTCAGGAAAATTCTAAAAAAAAATGACAAGAGAATGAATTATAAATAGCTACCCGCTGGAAAAGACTCAAGGAATTAGCTCCTCTTCCCTTTGACCGACGACCATGACTGAATTTTGCGCCTCCTGTTCTTGTTATCTTGATTGTAGGAAATATGAGAAAAAGGAAGTCGCCCTAGAATAATAACGGCATCAACAGTAGCATTTAGTGCGTGATCGTCTTGTCAGCCCATGCGATACCAACGGAATTGGAATAATAAGAAATTGACAACGTTAAAACTCTTATAAATTAAATGATCTGGACAAAACATTTCTGCTCGTGCGATCGGGACCTGGATGCATTTTCATAACGTCATTCGTATTCTGACTGAATACTCACACTCTTCAGAATTTATATAAGGGAATTATTAAATTATATTGCCCCTCAATGGGTAATGGAGTGGCCGTTGAAAATGAAATTTACGAATTTCTGACATGAACACAAAGCAGACGCCGGAACCCAGATGGCCCAGCGCCATTCTTCCAGTCTAATAAATTACTATAATTTAATCTCGCCGTCTTCTCTAGGCCATTTAGCAAAAAGCTAAGTTGGGCCATAAAACTATATATCCAATTTTATTAGCGTAAGGTGGTCGTGAGGTTAGTTCATGATTCAAATCCCAAAAAAAATATATTTAGTGATGTTGGTCGTGGCTCTACGGCATACTGTTCTTTTTAATTCATAAATGATGTCGTGTTGCTGAGTTCTGAAAGTAAGAAATGAACGTCTAGACTCCAACTCCACATATGCATTCTGCAGATGGAATGAGAGTGGAACAAGAGTAGATGTTACAAATGAGAAACACGTGAGTACTTAAATACACATAATTACATGTGAGGTATTTTCAACACTCTTTAAAAAATACTGAAGATTGCTCTAATTTTCATCTCTTTCGTCTTCTTCTTCTTCTTGTTACTGTTGAAAATCCGCTGAACCTCACAACGACTAAATTATTTTAACTATAAGACTGTATTTTGATTGTCACGGAAAACCAGCTACATCCCTGTGAACCGGGTCGTACTCTTGGCCGCCAAAGGGTCAAATGTGCTTAGGACTCGTTACAATCAATTAATAACTGCTAATAGATGTGCTAAGTGAGCACTCTTTTGGCTTATAAATATAGACTTCAGTGCTTCCTGCGACACCATGATACACTTGGCGAAAGTCTGGAATATTTCATGCAAAAAATTGATGGCACTGTGACTGAATCTGTTCTGAACATCGATTGAAAATAAATCATTTCCATAAAAAGCTAATATTTTAGCCTTGAAGAGAACGTATTATTAGATTCTTCAGTTACAAAATAGATATGTTTCCCACGGAACATTTATTTTCATGAAGGAGTGAATATGCCTCTAACTCGTACATTGATCGGAGCGCATAACAAAAACCATGAAGAAGCTTAAGAGGATGACGTTTTCAATTTGTTAGCTACTGGCTGTCATTCTATATATTTTAATTAAAAAACTTTAAGCATATTCCATAATGAAGTCTGTGTTCTGCGATTGAGCTGTTTGATCTTTCGCCGATCACGAATGGCTTCGTGATTCTATAGCTTGGAAGTAAAATCATTGAGCAAATATTTTTTGCGCCTTTGAATTAAATTGACTAGCATTTACAAAGCTAATGCTATACTTGAACAATTTAACTATTTCGTACCTTCATAACCTATCACTAGTAAAAACATTTTATTGATATAGGTTTCTGACTGATTCAAACTAGAATTGACATACTGATTTCAAAATTGTTGTGAGTTTTTCTAGTACTGAAAGTTTATCTCTACGGCTTAACCTATGCATAAGCAAAATTGAATTATTTAAAGAGACTAATTAATAAAGAAATAAGACTTGTCCCCTGATTACGATAGGCAAAATCTGCAGCGTCCAACTTTTTCATTGATTTCCAGTGTGCAGCTTCTTCATCAAATAAAAGGCTGAAAGGTGAAAAATGTGTCGGGTCAAAATAGGTGGTTAGGACCATAGTCTGCGAACACCTGTCTGCGTAAAATTCCATAATATCGTATACTTACATAGGCTTTTTTTTCTTATCATGCCCGCCTGTGCTACTGGTCGTCGTTACTGCCTTAAAAGCCCTCATTTCATTTGTTATATTTATGGTAGTTTCATGATTCAAAGTCAAAAAGCAAAAGCTTGTGCATTTTCCAATAAACGTATTTCGTAGATGTTAAGTCAAGCTCGTTGATCAAGACAAGCTTTGCGCCCCTCACAAGATATGCAAAGTGTGTGAAGAGCGTTTGCGGATATATGGGCTAAAGAACGAGCGACAATCAAGTTGGCATTTGAAACACCCATGACTCTACAAGGGCAAAAAACCACTGAGTAGACTGTTGCTTTTATTCAGTGAAAATTTCAGATTTAAAAAGAATTAAAAAATAGTGTAGTATATCCTAATCAACTATCAGCAAGACGTCCACTCCCTGTCTGAGTTGAAATTTATGTACCAGTTTTCGTTCTACTACCACTCTCTCAAGAAGTTCTGTATGATGCTGAAATACACTGTAATAACAATGATACAGACTTTAGAATTGAAGATTAATTTATAAGTAAGAGATTCACTCTGTATCAGATGAATGAATCGGCCCGCCATTTGTGCTCATCATAAAAAGCTTCAGAACGTATAGCACCAGGTACAATGTGAAAAACTAATTCAAACGAGGAGATTCGATCATACTTTCGAACCAGAGAACATCAACAAAATTACCATTAGTTATAACGCGGTTTAATTGTAACTTGGTTTGGTCTTTAGTTGATGGCATTTGAAAAGAAACCCTAAAAGATATTTTTTTGGATTATACAAAACAATACAGTAATTGACTTTTTTCCAGAACACAAGAAGCTCATTCTTTCCCCTTTAGGATTCAGCCATGGGTAATCCTGGAAATGTGTCACGTTACGGGATTGTGAACTTGCCCAGGCCTGGCTGATAATTCTACAAAACATTTTAATGAGTTATTAAGATACTTTACAAGGTGCGAATCTTTCCATTTTAAATTTTTCGTCACACCTCACAATTTAAAAAGCTATAAGAAAAAATGTCAACAAGCAAATGATGCAAGAATACTAATACATTAGTAAAGGGAAAAATGAATGATGTACCGCTGAGAATTAATGATACCAAATTCATAAAGAACAGCTGTGATTTAATAATGTCAAACTATGAAGTACAGATGGGAATTAATTATGCAAAACTAATGACGTACAGCTGTGAATTTATGATTCCCTGATAAAGTAGAGCTGAGAATTAATGATGCTAAACAGTGAGGTGCAGCTGAGAATTTACGATATCATAAAGAGGCGCAGCTGGGAATTTATGATGCCATAATGTCATATGGCTGGGAATTATTGATGCCGTAATGAGGTATGGCTGGGAACTATTGATACCATAATACGATATGGCTGGGAATTATTGATATCAAATCAATGTGTTACAGCTCGGAATTAAGGAATTAATGATGCCAAATTATTAAAGTCAAGCTGATAATTAATGATGTCAAATGAATGATGTACAGCTTGGGAAGTCAGAGACCGCTTCAAGAAAACCATCTCTATTGTAAAAAAACAAATTCGGTCGCAAATTGGAAAATTAATTTGGAAATGTAAGCCTTGCTTTATGTCATGTTATTCAATTATTATGTGACGAAATTAGGAATATGTGAAAGAATATAGAT
>VOMN01125919.1:0-12094 GCA_014899125.1 Orchestia grillus
GGCTGAATACAAGTGGCTTCTCTGTGAGTGGCCTACATGGCTGAAAACAAGTGGCTTCTCTGTGAGTGGCTTATTACGAGTGGTATCTCAACATGTGTAAGTGGTGTATATGCTTACGTATAAATTGGTTTCTGCCCCTCAACAGGCTGTCATTGCTGTGGACAGAACAATCACGGAACATTTTTAACCAAACTTCCATTACATTCGCCCCATAGACACCTGCTCAAAATCGTTCATAAATTTAGGTCTAACATGCAGAGGGAACGTATGTATAATGTATCACCAATTAGCAGCTAAATCTAATGAATTTAGTGCTGTTTGGTATTTATTTCTATTCCTTCTATCACTATTTCCTCCTATGATACAAGTCACGAAAAATCATATGGACCAAATTACACAGAAAAGTTGGAAAAAGTGAGACCACAAAACTAAGATGGGTTCACAGCATGGACCTGCTTGGTCGACACTTACTTTAGGCATGAATTTGAGCCGCTGTACAACTATCGCACACGCGTTCAGTCGTGTTCTCATTCTAACTTTTGCGTGAGGGCACTTATAGTTACCGTGAGTTTTGCCCACGTGAGTACTTCTGTTTATTGATTTATAATTTTCTCCGGACCACCTACCATCATCTACTTTTTGTCAACCAGAGTACTTTCATGGATTGTTTTATTAATTTTCGCGGGGCACCTACCTTTATCTGCTTTGTCAACCAGAGTACTTTCATGGATTTTTTATTAATTTTGCCGGGGCACCTATAAGCATGTATTTTTTGCCCGCCAAGTACTTCTATCGATTATTCATAAATTTATCAACTTTGAAAAAGCTAAATTGGGTAAACTAAGCGAGTGTGCCTGCCGCTCGCAGTCCTGGTGCCCTGGCGCCCCTGACGCCCCGGGCCAGAGAGCGCCCCTTCATTCTGGGAGCTGAATGCGGGATTATTGAGAGTTTGGTACGCGGTCATTCAGTGCTCTTAGCAGGCAATTGCAGTGTGAGTTTGGTACGTAGTCATTCAGTGCGCGTAGCAGGCAATTGCAGTGTGACTTTGCCNATTCAGTGCGCTTAGCAGGCAATTGCAGTGTGACTTTTGTACGTGGTTATTCTACAAGCTTAGTACTCAGTTAGTCTCTGATTTGAGAACGGGGTTATTCTAACAGTTTAATCTGGAATTATTCTAACAGTTTAGTATGGAATTATTCTAACAATTTAGTACTGAGTTATTCTTACAGTTTAATACAGAATTATTCCAACAGTATAGTACGGAATTATCCTACGAGTTTAGTACGGAATTTTTGTGTGAATATAATGCGAAATTATTCGATGAGTTTGATACGAAATTATGCTACGAGTTCATTATAAAATTATTCTGAGAGTTTATTACGCATTTATTCTGTGATTTTTTAACGAAGTTGTTCTAGATTGATAGTAGGAAATTTTTCTTCGCATTCATTACGGAGTTATTCTAAGCGTATAGCACGGAATTACCATACGACCTTACGTACCCTTACCTTACGTACCCTTACTTTACGTACCCTTACCTTACGTACACTGCCGAGTACGTAGCAGAATGATGGCACGCACACATGAAAACACATATTTGCACATTTCCACATACAGTGTATATGGTAGCACGCACGTCAATACATACGCAGATAAATACACCCACGTAATTAGACACATATATAAATTCCCACTCATACAACTTCAGCCACATAAATACACTCCTAAAATCTAACATACACATAAATGCACACCAACATAAATAATAACACCCACAAATAAATACACCCGTATAAAATCAGACACATTTAAATACACACTCACATAAATGCACACACGCACACAAAGGTAAATATACAAACATTCACGAACACATACCCACACACACAATTACAAGCTCCATCACATACACACAGACATATGTACACATTTATTTTCACACACGCACACGTTGACTCCTCGTACAGCCAGGAAAGGCACTCACCATAGCTGGAGATTTTTTCTGGTTTTACTCAGCGTTGCTCTGTTATTTTTTACGTATTACTTGTATCAAAAAAAAGCGTTTTCACACAAACTGATGTATGATCATCATTGTAGGATTATTATCATCGTCGATGATTGTTGCAGGATGAATGCGCAGGTGTGTAGTGCGCAGCTTGAACGCTGTGTATAATCGGCATGTTAGTAAATATCTGATCAAATTTTACATGTACGTTTTGAAGATAACGTAGACCGCGGATAAAGTCGTATGCAGACTGAGGGTTACACTGTAATATCTCCGTTACGTTCCAGCGAATTTAACGAGAAAAAACATTACATGTAAAAACTATGTTTAGACGTGAAAAAATGATATTATCGTATTATCTTCGACAGTGAACGCGCACCACAAACGTGTGCTCCTGTCGCGTGTGAAATATGAAACATTTCGTCATACATGGAAACCCTTCGACATACAACTCTGTTTTTGATGATTATTTGACAGTGGAGAAATGGTGAAAACTTTGGTTATGACAGGTTATCAGTGAAGATCTTTCGTTAGATATTTCATTGATGTGCAGAGTGGTTTGACAATGTGAAGTTTATTTTTGGGTGGACCTACAATGACGGTAAAATTTTCGATTGAGGCGCTGCATTTTTGCCGTACTACGAAACACCGTTCGTGTATAACTGAGTTTCGCTTTAGTATTTCCGAGCATTCAAGTGAAAACCACCATTTTGCGTAAGTTCAAAAACTGATTGATAATTGGAAATTGAAAGTTAGATCAACAATTTGCTTTATTCACCTGAAACTACAGGTTCGCAAGCTATGCAAGAGCAAGTTAAGGAAAAATCACATATTTTCGTAGAAGCTGTCAAAATATATTCCATATTAGCTCACATTCGTACAGCTCGAGAAGGTCTGTCCAAAGAGCAATGAAGAGAAAGAAGAAGTTCAGAACGTAGAGTTGAACTCGAACTACTTGCGAGAAAATGACCTGGAACGCAGAGAGCGAAGAAGACATGCACTTGCAGAAGTGACTAAAACAATTAGCGCGGTTCGCTGAGCTCTTTTTGTGGGAATAAAACCTGGACCCGCGCACGCCATGCACTCATCAATTGCTTTTCTAAACACGTCTAATCTAAAAAGCGACACTAACCACAACCTGGCAGGGGTTGCGTTGGCCCGTATTCATCGCGGCGGTAAGGCTGATTTTCTAGCAGCCTTGCGCCATCGTAGCAAAGCTGCCAATTCTGGAGAATAATTCGGGAAGGGAACGAGGTAGGTATTCTATTTAAGAGAGAACCTTATCACAAAGGCGAGCGCCTGTTTAGACCCTTTTTGATAAGGCCTTCAATTTCACATTAACAATTTGCCCCGTGTGGACTTTCTTATGTTTTGAAGCCGCTGAGCTTACGGGTTAACGCTATATTATATAATCATTATTGGCAGACGAGAATTACGCACCTCTGAGGTTTTGATAAATGTCTTCAGTCGTGTGTGAGCTCATACTTCGTATTACTACGTCTCTTGCTGTGTCCTCACCCATGTGTCTACATATAGTGTGTCGTACAGTATCGTGTAGCCCTTTAAGTTGTGACGAATATACTCAGCACTATTTGCGTCAGTTCTGTTCTTTGCAAGCGTCAATACTGATCGCATGTGTGATATGTTGAATGATATGTGTTTGTCTCTATATCATGGAGTACTTCAAAAATTTTTATTCTATATAATACGAAAGTTAACTATCAAAAACGAAGTTGGAATGTTCTGTTATACTTTAAACTAATATTTTCTTCTCACGCGTAGCGAAATCTATACTCCAAAGTGTGATCAAATAAAATGTAGCTAATTGGATTATATAACTCATGAATCTTTCAGTCATAAAATTCGCTTTTTTAAACTAGAGCAGGCAGAATTAAGCTGCCGTAGTCCATTGCTTTCTTTTGTTATGTCAGTCGCTCGTGAAGAACAAAGAGCACTTCAGTAAACCGGCAATGGAGGTCAGCAGCCAATTAATTGAGTCTGTAAAACACTGCGGAATGCGTTAAATTGATGGTACTTCATCGAAGACCTTATTAAGGAGCGAATGTGCAGCAAGTTCCCCATCATGAATTTAAGGTCTTGTAATGGGTAAATTTATGAGATGTTCTATACTAATAATTTGTAAAAGTTGTTAAATGTAAATTCACCATTAGTCGCACACCGTGAATTTACGACCTTCTGTTAAAGAAATTCACTATCAGTCGTACATCGTGATTTTACGATCTGGTTTTAAGGAAATTCATGATCAAGAAATTCAAGATCGTGAGCTTGTGATCGCCTTGTTATAAGTAAAGTAAATTTTTGAATTGTTTCGTAGCGTTAATTTATATTGATGAGGAATATTCGCTCCATCCGAAGCTTCAGTGTCTTTCTACCTCCCATCGGCCAATGCGTGTGTTCATGGAGGAATGAAATCGTAGGGAGGTTTTCATTGCTTGTTCTGCTTATTTTGATTTATTTATCACTTTTTAAGAGTACGTAAATTTGTTTAAGAATGCGTATACCTAATGAAAAAACGAAAAATTTCGGATACATTTATGAGCAACATCAGAGTGGCATAGGATCGATATGTGAATACTTTGTTAAAAAGCATCATGCCTCACTTTTCTTAGTCGGGCGACACTATGTTACGTAAATAACGCACCCCAAATGCGATACACACACCAAAAGTCTACGGTATTTCGTACAAAAATTCAACTTACCCAGACAACGTAAAATATTGGAAATAATGATAATACTAAAATATAGCTCGACTAATAATGATTCAAAGTTTATGTGATACCTCCTGAAGTAAGCTTATTAAACTGAAATTCAGAGCATTGACCGAAGTTTTCATTCAAGTTTATTTTATTACAAAAACACAGGATTCGGGGATAAATTGTGATCGAAATAAAGATAGATCACGGTATAAATATTTCTTATGCCCGTACGCCTACACCTATGACACTGAAGTAATAGATCAAAACAAGACATACACTGATGTTATATTGAGTTGTACTGCACTCTTGAGATGTCCAAAATCTAAACATATAAGATTTACCAAAAGTAATCTTGCCAAAGAAACGCAAATTAAAGTAGAAGTCATGTATAAATTTTAATATAGGTCTGCTTTTCATGAAACAATTACACAAATATAGGATTTTGGAGTAAATGTTGATAAAAATAAAAAAGCCCACCCTACAAAAATTGCAAATTACAAACCAATTTTACCTACAAATCCACCTGTGTTTCCTTAACACTGTAGAACATTTACGCAGCTGTTGTTGATATAAATAATTGGGCTTGTTAGTATTTACATGGACATCACTTCGCAGCGTTCCTTAACGGTGGAATACCACGTGCCTTTGTTTTTGAATCGTCTTCCATTACGTAAACCTGCCTTGCTAATTTACCCAGAGATAATCGATGTGATTCAGATCAGGGGACTTAGGGGGCCAACTTAAAGTAGCAATATAGTGATCTTCTATCCAAATAATTGTCATTTTGTAGTGGGAATTGTAGCGTTATCTTGCTGAAAAATCGCGTTATCATAGTGATAATTGGCCAAGAATCAAAAAAGACATCTTTATAAGGCCTCGGTATACTTCAATGCGTTCTGTCTCCCTTCGATTTCCACCGAATTCACCTTAGCTTCGATGTAAAATGCTTCCCGGATCATCAGAGATCCTCCTCCAAAAGGCCACTTGCTGAAGACTTATTCTTCCTTTGTTAAATCGTGCCAGTAGAACTGAACACCGTCAGGTTTATCCAAATTTATTTTTTCATCGGTAAAATAACCTTTACCTAAACTTCGCTATTCCGCTACACCTTATCCCTCAGCCACTCCTCTCGTCTTTTCTTGCGTAACTTCGTAAGGGCTGGTGATGTTTTGGTCCGCTTATATAGAATGTTTTTTATTATCATAGTTGATTTTTTTGCACTTTCCTGAGTTTTATGTATAAATCTAAGGACGTCTGGAGGCTACTAGATCTTTTCACGTAGAAGGAGTTTCGTGTAGCAGCCTTCAACGGTGGGTCCGAGTTAGTTTTGGTGAACTTTCCGTCAATTTCTATATCCTATACGATTCGAGATTATAAAAATATTTACATATAACTTTTCTAGAATTATAAATTTTCATTGAAATTACCGAATAGCAACATCCTTTGCTATTAAAGCTTTGATCCGACCTTTTTTTTCTCCCTCAGTGCACTCCTTCTTCCTATTCTGATAAATTTTATGTACTTCAATTTTTAGGTCGCAAGAGTACGTGCAGCACAACTCAGCACAACACTGCCGTCTTTCTCGAATTGATCAACATGTTACTTCAGTGTCGCAGGTGTAGTAATACGGGAATATAAATTTTTGGTACTTCGTGCTTTCTTTATTTTCATCAAAATTAACCGAAAAATCTTATGCTTTTGTAATTACTTCTCCGAAAATGATCCTACATACAAATTTTATAAGTCCACTGACTTCTAGTTTAACTAGATTCCTTTAGTCAAAATCTCATCAAGATTGAATCACTATTAGTAAGATCATTTGTTAATTTGTAGGGTGTTCTATCATTTTTTTACCATAGTCGTAAATATACTGTTGGACGAAAAATGAATAAAAAACGAAACAAAAAAAACGAGTCATTTAAAGCTTCGGTATCAAGTTTTATCTAACTAAACACGAGGTGTAGCTACAGGCTTTAAACATCAGTATGGTTGAAGTTATGCACACGAAGAACGCATTAATGTAACTCTGAACAAAATCATACTCCTATTAAGCTAATATCACTCTTTATTTAGGAGAGTACACACACTCGAACTTATTCTATTATACCTCACCCTCACATGTCCCCTGCTGCTGCTGCACTGAGCTGATGAATGAAGGGTAACACACCCATGTGTGTCAAGATTTATCTGAGTAATACATTTTACGTTCCAGCACCCCCCTCTGACTAACAGGTAGTAATGTTCCCTTTTACGTACCTATGCAGATCATTGGGTAAGTGTTTATACCCAGTTCTTTTAATATTAAAAGGAACAGGTGATTACATTACCCCTTGTACTAGATGTTATTCTGTTTCAGGGTTTACCCCCTGTATCAACAGGTATACATTTAACGTTTTGGTCCCGTGGGAAACCTAGCTCCAGACGGACTCGAACTTTTGACCACTCAGATCACAGTCGAGTATCTTACCCTCCAGACTATCCACGCCTGCCTAACAGGTAGGTCTATGGAATTATCAACTTGCTCAACGACGTTCTAAAATGGTGACATGGTGACTTCAGATATAGTGAGGAACATTTGCTTCAAAAATTTCAGAACTCACATCATAAATTCTCGTGGTAGAATTAAGCATAATTTACATAGGCTTACAGCAAAGTCATGGATCGCTCATAATTTTCAGTATCACAATGGGCACTCTTACGTTACGTGTTTTTGGGAAGATCACATTATGTAGCCGTGCGGAGTTGACCAGCGAATGAATTAGATCACCTCACGCAACGGAACTGAAGCTAATGTCGGTGTAGTGAGGCTTGCTAATTTACTTAAAACTGATTAAGTAAAATAAGAAGAAGTGAAGTGACTTCAGTTTCGAGGCCTCTGCAGCTTCAGAATTCAGGCAGGAGACGAGCTAAGGACTGGTGAGTGGGCACGGAATATTTCAAGTGAGGTCGCTGCGTGATATAACTCTTATACAAAGTTGTAACTGTCTACTGAGCAAATTGTAACGAATTATTTGTAACTTTGTTACAGGTATGAGGAGCAGGGTGCTTGGCTAGGCTGTGTCTTTAGTTTTGAACTTAAGAATAGCGGAGATAGAACCACGAAATTGGTGAATAGCCTTATAATTGTAGACCCATCCCTTCCTGGCGGAGGGTAACTTTGACTGTGTTCATAAGGGATTTTCTCATTAATTAAATGTTCTTGTTTTCCTCCAATAAATATTCTTCCCGCTCCCAGAATTTGAATGGAAATTCCTCATAGATCTGAGTAGTTCATCCTATATTTTCTGGCATTTAATTAACATCACCATCATTACAGTCATCTTCTAGTCTAACTAAATTCAGTATCCGCTAAAAAGTACATAAAAAATCAAATGAAATCAGCCCTCACAACAGAGTAGCTGAGCAAAATGTGACAAAGTTTGTGCTGCCCAGCGCAAACTTTCTAAGAGAATACGTCCCCGTGCCGGTACCATCTAGCGTAGCGGTGCTTTGTGTACGAGAGGAAGGTAAAGGTGATACGTGTGTGTAGGAGAGAAAGNGAGAAAGGTAAAGGTGATACGTGAGTGTAGGAGAGAAAGGTAAAGGTTATATGTAGGTGTGTAAGAGAAGAAAGTAAAGGTCATACGTGTGTGTAAGAGAAGAAAGTAAATGTCATACGTGTGTGTAAGAGAAAACGATTAAGGTGATACGTGTGAGGAAGAAAGGAAAAGAAAGATACGGGGAGACAGAATTATATTTTGTACTCCCCTAGAAGTACCACTCGAGCGTATGAGGAAGAAGGCGAGAGTGAGGCAGACAAAAAATGGATGAAGGTTTTGTGTCCTCATACTAATTCTACATGAGTGTAGATGGGCCGTGTATTCGCGAGTACGAGTAAGAAATGCTGTAGAAAAAGCAAGAGAGAATGAGTACAATGTGCCCTCATACAAAAACTACAAAAGCGTAAGAGGGCCGTACATACGTGCGTGTGTGCGTATGTGTGTAGGAGATGGTGTACTTTCAGTCCTCATACCAATAACACATGAGCGTAGGAGGGCCGTGTATTTGTGTGTGTGTGAGAGAGAGAGAGAGAGAGAGAGAGGGCGAGAGAGGCAGCAGGGTCCACAGGGCTGCGCCTCATCCATCTCGGAGCTGTCTGGTGTCGTCGAGCGGCCGTTGCTGCGTCGGTGTGTGCTTCCTCCGTCTGTTGCTCCGTCTGTTCCTCTGTCTGTTGCTCCGTCTGTTGCTCTGTCTGTTCCTCTGTCTGTTCCTCTGTCTGTTCCTCTGTCTGTTCCTCCGTCTGTTCCTCTGTCTGTTGCTTTGGATGTTACTCCGTCTGTTCCTCTGTCTGTTGTTCCGTTTCTTCCTTTGCCTGTTACTCTATTGATTGCTCTATCCTTTGCTCTGTCTGTTCCTCTGTCTATTTTCTGTCTGTTGCTCAGTACGTTGTTCTCTCTGTTTTTCTGTCTGTTCTTCTGTCTGTTCTTCTGTCTGTTCCTCTGTCTGTTCTTCTGTCTGTTCTTCTGTCTGTTCTTCTGTCTATTTCACCGCTTCCGTTGTCCGTCCCTAGCTCCATCTGCCCGTCTGCCAATCACGTGCGCTTCCACAGCTTCCGTCTGTCTATCCTTGCTTCACCAGAGCTTTGCTGCGAGTCAGTCTTTTTTCTCTAATAGCTTTATATGTTCATATTGACTGTATTTTTAGACTTCTCCATTTTTAATTTTACTTTTATGCCTCTTCCTCCCGTTTCAACTTCGCAAGTTCCCCGTTTTTTTAATGTGTTTTTGCAGGTTGGCTGTTGTGCTGTCTGTTCAGTCCCCTGTGAGTCCATGTTCATTTGTTCTTCCTAACTCTTTTCTCGCTCCACTGAGGAATATCAGTCTCGCCAAGATGGATAAAAACGTTTAATAACAATTAGTCTCACCGAGATAAATTAAAACGCTAAATAACAATCAGTTCCGCCAAAAAAAATGAAAACGTTTAATAATAATCAGTCGCTCCAAGATAAATACATACATTCGTTGCACCTAATTGGGACATTAGTAGCAACAAATATCAAGTTGCGTAAAGGCAGACAACAGCATCCGTCGCAATAAGCAGCAAGATTTATAAGAACGAGTGATACTAAGTTCCTTACATTGGAATCCTCACTATTTCTGAAAAAATCTTATGTTCTCTAAATAGTATAATTCCGTCGGACCACAACGTACGCGCAATTATAGCGACCATATTTTTGACACCAATCCAATTGAGACTGTATGAGTCTTTCATACTTGCTACATGTTCTTAACCTGCCACGATCAGCTGTATGTTTTGTTCATAAAATGAGAATAATGAATAGAAATAAACCTGGGCGACATTTTATTTGAGTAACAAACGAAGAGTCCACTCCATCTCACAAATTTCACTCGACATGAGCTGACAATCTACTGCGAGACTTTTTGCTTACAATCACGAGAAAAATCGTGTATCAAACTTAACTCCAAATGCGTACTGTATTTTTTCACTTTATTAAGATGAAACAAAACATTTAAAAACACAAGTGTAATTTCCAATATAAGGCTTCACTTACTGTATCATCTATGACCTTGAGCCTGTTCCATTTGATGGCTTTGCCTGGTTACACATGACGAAACCAAGATGCTTCGAATTTTCGAATTGGCCTTTTTTTAGCCATGACTGAACGAGTTGTTAATTTCGCTGCACTTGTACTCTGAGAACACCATAATACAGACCTCCTCTTGTCATGTTGTTCCCCATTAATTGCTGCAGTTGAAATGAATTTCCCAATCCGAGTGATTTGTAAGTTGTGTTGGGGAGACGGCCGCTACGGTGGAAGGAGTCAGTCTTGGTGAAATTTATTCAATATGAGGGTGCATCAGTTGGGCATATTACGAGAGCTCAAGAGCCAATATCAATTCAGAACAATTTGGTGAGGCGTATACGTACGCAAGAGAACCTGACATACAGTAACGCTCTTTGCGCTACTGTTGCATTTGGTTCATTGACATGAATAGTTGTTAGAATAACTGGTCAATAACTTATGGGAATGCAAGCCTCCCTATCTCCTGAAATACCTTGTTTTCTAACTAAAGTTAGTCTTTTACTCCATAAATAATGTAGGGATAATCAGACGCTCTCAGAGTTTTGGTTTCAAATCTTCTTGAAAAAGTTGAAAAGTTTTTGTTGAAAAATGCGTTGATTATGCGACAACGACAGGAAATGAGCGTACACTGGATTGCTGGGCAACACTCAACCATTAGAATGTAATTATACTTCAATACTTGCTCTATCTACTGTCTGTCTATATTTCTGTCTGTGCCTCTGTGTGATATACTGCACGTTATAGCTGCAGTGTATGCCACGAAACTTTAATGAAATGATAGATATAGCGGTCTTTCTTACAATTAAGGAGAGCCCAGCACAGACTCGTACGAGGTTCGGGTAAACAAAATACAAGTATTCTTAGCATTACGCAACGATGCACAATACAGCAGTTTGCACAGCCATAATTAAGCATTGAGTAAGATTATCGTATGCACTCGAGTTCATTTCCGAGTAGGATCGCTCACACAAAGACTTGTATTCATACGTGAATGGCGGTAGTATGATCGCCTACAACAGCATGCATTCGTGCAAATTATAGTGCGGGACTGCTCATCTGTAGAGGCCCAAATAGTACGCGTGTTACTGAATTATGAACATAATTCTCCCCTTTAAGATGACACAAAAGCGCTACAGCGACGGCACGACATGGCCCTCTGACGTATTTTTAACTGAACTTAACTGCGTGATGGAGCAAGCTGAAAGTCGTCGCTACAACAGCTTCGGTAGAGATATTCTCTGGAATAGTTGTAGTTTTGCTCAAGATCTTTGCTGAAGATAGTCTCTTGATAAGCTTCCGTTTGTTCAGTTAATCCGTATGTCAACCCACACGCTGTAGTAATCAATCCCCTCAGAAGGCATAGGAAAAACAATAGTGTTAGGTTAGTTAGGTTCCTCAGCTTTTCACTAGGCATCGGGACTACTATCTTTCGTGCCGACTGTACTTCTTTTGATTTCCTCATCTTCTTGGCTATCATTCCTTCGTTACTTCCTCCCCTTGATTCGCAACTTGCTGTTTTTATACGCAAGGAATCCTACGCGGGAAAACACCTTCTGTATAGATAACCCTGGTCTCCACAGTTCATACTGAGTGGGCTATCCTCTTTCGCCTCGACGTAGTCCTAGTCCGAGTCATTGAAGCGTTGGAATCTCTATCACTAGTGGTACTACTTTATGGTGATCAACGATAACAAGAGAGCGCAAACATTTCTCGAGAACCTCACTGCCGCCCTCGTGGTGGTGCCCCAGCCTGCACGCTGTAGTGATGGGAGTGTGGCGGCGCTTTTAT
>VOMN01125921.1:0-21688 GCA_014899125.1 Orchestia grillus
CACCTATGTGAGAACTAGTTACCGAGGCCGATTCTAGAAAATCTTGCGCTACATAGTTTTTAGCATGAAACATACCTCAGAGTAATCGTTTTGTGTTCAATCTGCTGTAGGTAATTTAAATAGTAATAACACTGAAAAAAAATTATTATCTATAACATAATTAAAGATATTCGAAAAAATTGCATTTGTGTGTTATCTTCGTAAAACATTAAAACAAACAATACAAAATAATTGTAAGGGAAATCTTTAAGCAGATATTTCATTCATGAAACTCATACATGAAAGAAAAAAGGTCATTTCAAAGTATAATTCTTTTTTGTTTCATTTCAGGCGCATTCAAGGTTCAAAGTTTCCGTTGGAGAGTCCTGAACGGTTGGGTTGCACGATGTCTTTACCAGTAGAATTTTTTTCAATAGCAGCGCTAGAGGGTACAGGGGTGATCAGTTCGATCAATACTTTCTCGAAAGGCTGTGAAGGAAATGAACTGTGATTGAACAGGACTTTCCCACGAGTATCGGCCGTTGATTTAACAACACTGATACTTCCCAAGAGGGGCTTTATTCTAAAGTAAATTGAAGGCGTAACATGGTATCAATCAGTTTTCAAATCACTGAGAACACAATGCTAAAGTCAAATTTGAGAATGTACGTGGAGAGAAGAAAACTTTATGTTAACATAAAAATTGACGCCAACTACACTAACATAAACAAATTGCAAGACCCGTAGGAAATTTACTCCCAAATATTTTAGCACTATAAATCTACAGTACATAGCGGTGAATGATCGTTATGCTGTTTTAGACCAATAACGAGCGACCGCTTCCATATTTTACTAACTTTAGGAATAATACGTTTTAGTCTTAAATTTGTATTGTTTCATTAAAAACTAGGGTGTATATGCTCACAAGTGCTTGAGATGAGACCGTCTGTTCACTCGGTATTCCGTTCATTTACATCATATGCTGGGCCTTGCAGAGATAAAACGCAAAACACGTTTAATAGTTACTGTGTAGAGCAGAGAAAATCATGAGAGGAAAATTATAATGAAAAAACCATACAGTGTGTAGGTATACATGTTAGAAAAGGAAAATTGCGATAATCACCCATAAAACATACGTAAATTACTTCATTCCTTGAACTTAAAATAAAGCTTTTCATAGCAAAAATTATAGTTATTGTAGCAAGATACCATGTCGGCATCTGCTATTCCGACAATGTAAGCCCCGTTAAATTAGATTAAACGGGCATGAAATTAGTACATTAAAAATGCCAGCTGCCTAAACAGAATATTCCAGATAGCGCAACGCCCACACTGACACGGCTTCCGACTACGACTCATACGTACTATATATAAGGACTTCGTATCTGTCATATTCTTGTGTTTAATTCTTTTAATATGAACGATCACCTAAAATGTTAAGTGAAAAAGAGACTCGAGTCAGTTTCAAAATTTTTACCGACTTCTTCCAAACAAAATATTTTGCATGTACTACATTGAGTGCACATCTAAGTTTTCCTTATTATGATCAAACGCAACGTAGTTCATATTTTAGTGATAGTAACAAAGGAAAATATTTTTGCACTGATTTAAATTTTATTCACATCAATCATTTAATACCAGAAGACGCTACATGCCAAAAATGATGGGACAAATGATGTACTTTTTTTAAGATGGCCTTGTATTTACGGTAAATCTGACATGCAAGATTATTATTTGCAGTATCATTGACACGGACTGCCTTCTCAGACCGTCTCGTTCATTAGTTAGAAATACGGACCCGGGAATTTTCTACTATCTAAATCCTTAACAGCGAGACAGAGAGACGAATCATGGAAGCAACACTGGGCTATTATTATACTAGTAGACCAGTAAGTTATTTCAACTGCGAACAGTCCAGTCACTAGGTAGCCTCAAGAATTTCGAAGCATAACGCGATGATTTCTTCCAACGATGAAAACACGCCGCAACTTTGAAATATGCACGCGTTCTTACTGCGTGGATTTCTCCCTGACTTTGCTTGGCTGCTGAATCTGGACTGGAAAATTTTACGGGAGGAAAGAGAAAAATTTAGACTAACAGTTAAAGTACAGAAGTGATACTGATTTCTTCACAAAGCTAGGTTGAATACCGCTATCAAACGCAGCGCAGTACAGATATGAGAACAAGTTGCAAAGAAGGACTCAGACAGAGATTAAATGCTGAAGTGAGGAATTACCGAGAAGTCTATAATTAATTTCTCTAATGAAACGTTACAAGCGTAGGTTAAATGCTTGAGGAGACGGTTAAATGGAGGGAACGAATCTCTCAATTATGCAATTACGATGAACTTTGTTTTTTTTTCAGCTCATAATGCCGAAAAGATTCCTGTTTGATATCGGACAATGTGAAGTTTATTATCTAACACTGCCACTTGTGGGCTGTGTCCTGATAGCGTCCCTGGTGCTCTTGTGGTGGAGGCGATAATAGCGTCCGTTTTAGACGAGATTCAAGAGACGGGCCACAGTAACCGCTCGCTTCACTCCACTGCCGTGACGAGCCAAGGGCGGCCGGGTCTGGGCTTAGCAAATAATGGAGAGTTGCACGGAAATTGCCGCCTGTTGCTGCTATTTACTCCAATTTCCAACTGTTTCGAAGAAAAAGATAAAAGTGAAAAACATTCGATTCAGATTGACTCACTACAACTCGGGTTTAAAATGTCTAATAACTACAGGTCGCAGAACACCTAAGTGTAGTGAGAAATCTTTTCCTTAGCGAAGTACTCCGTGACCTCTTTGAAATCAGCCCATTCACAAGTGTTCAGCCATACGGTAAAGACTTGACCCCTAGGCTGGTGCTATTCTTGATCGACGAAATGAGTTCGTTTCAACTTTCAGGGAGAAATTACTAGAGTGAAGCATAATCGAATGCAAAATTTTTTTGCTACGCATCAAGGTTGAACACACAATATATGAAGAAAGATTTACTTCTAATTTAAATATAAATGATTCATAATGATTTAGATAATATATACATACAATATCATTCAAAGAAAAATGTGTGAACAAGCTATTCTGTTGTCGTTAAAAATATTTTAACCATTTTCAAGTATTTTTACTCCGACTTGGAGGGAATGTGGCTAAAACATTTTTTTGCATTCAAGTCCGATATTCCAATGGTTGTATTTGAGGTGTGAAGAAAGAACCATTGCACAAAATCAAGGATGGATAACTTTATCAACTTCTTTAGGGCCATGTATAGGTACCAATTATAAAATTATTAAAGAATTGAATTACTGAATCATTTCTAACTAACCGTGTTTTACTTTTCACAAGCTCGCGAGACAATCCCGTTCTCCTGGAGAATGAAGAGCACGTTGCGAGGAGCGTTCTGTTAAAGTTAATTTTGAAACACTGAGTTCAATTTTTAAAGTTACATCACGGGTGCACTAAGTTCAGCATAATTTGAAACATTTTTTCATCCATTTTCCAGAGTAAATGAGAACAAAAAACGGTTGCAATGCATCATTTGAGTTCGGCCCTGGTGCTCGTGCTGGTGCTGGCCGCAGGGTCGCCCGGTGTGGGCCAGCAGCCTCCGCAGCAGCCGCACCTCATCCTCATCGTTGCAGATGATCTGGGTACGTGGAGAGCAATTTGTTTTCCCCACCCAAATTCACACCGTCAACAAAAAGTGCTCAATATAATGCTTTGCTTTTAAGAAGGAGAGAATTTTCTGACAGTTTTCAAGGGACTTTTTCACGCCTCTTTCTTGGTGAGTGCAACAAAATGCGTTGAAAATGTAGTGCCCCATCTGAATATGAGATGGCTTTTGATAGCAATCGAGAGATGCTATCCTTTAATATTTTTCCATTAAATATAAAAAGTAATGCTATTAATCCCTGCACAGCCTTCACTAGTTGAGGGAAACTTTCCCACTGAGCAATTTTTCTTTTCATAAACGATGTTTACGTCCTGCGGAATCTCCGTATACCATTACCGTTTTCTCAATACTTTCCGTTCACTTGGAACTGCAATTTTCTTTGCAAATGCCATGAAAGATTCATCACCTTCATTATTTTCTACATTGTTGTAGAAAGGTCACTGAAAAATTAGCAAAAATGGTGGAAAATAATTGCATTCAACTAATTCTTCGCTGGGGCGTAGCAATACAAGTTGGTCAGAAAATAACCCTCATATCACGACAACAGTGAACAGTACAACAGTCTATAGCAGTGCACAATGCAGTGGCAGGATGCTAAAACGGTGCTGCTCCTACTGGAAGTGAAGCACATCGGTGGGTTTTTGTTAGAACTATGCTCCTGTAATTAAGGATGAGGTTGGAGTGTTTGATTATCTGATTGGAATTATCGGTGCATAATTTGTATTAGGTTCATTCATAAAATTTTCCTGAGGCTCCTAGTAAATTATGTTCATTTCATTTATTGAACTACTTGAATCTTACTCTATAACGCACCTAGAGAATACCATGTATGTATAAGATATAAATAGACCATCGTACTACGGAATCTTCATTCTCAAGTATTTCTGAATGCCGATTCTATCATTCGTACTGACAGAAGAGGAACGAAAAATGAGATACAATCTACAATATACTGAACTATTTCATGCAGTTCGAAAGTGTTGCTCTCTGCAGGTTGGAATGATGTGTCGTGGCACAATGAAGGGGTCGTGAGTCCAAACCTAGGCAAGCTGGCCAGCGAAGGCGTGGTCCTGAACCGCTCCTACGTGCAGCCAATCTGTTCTCCGACCCGTTCCGCCCTCTTGGCCTCCCGGTACCCCTTCACCATCGGCAGACAGGTGGGTCTGCGTAATAGATCTTGACTACTGTGAATTTTGTTGGTATTTAAAGCGCACTTAAGTAAGCGAACCAGCCTGTTTAAAATCAGACGAAAAACCTAATATAGCTCTAGAATGTCGGCCCAAGGCGGTACCTAAATATTTCCCTTCTACTGATGAACAAATCTCAATGTGATTAACAGACAATTGGATGCATCTGACAATTTGAAACCTATTCAAGAATTATCATGCTGCAGTTGAGGCTCGGCAAGGTAGAACGTCGATTTTAAATGCACGACCGGTAAAAATGTTTGCTGCACTCTACTTTTTCAAAGATGGAGGTGGGTCACATCCGATCTTACTTTTCGGCCACGCTCGTATCGTCGCTTGCAGGCATTGTTTTAGCGACGCGTTAAAAGAGCCTGGTCAATTGAAGAGTGCGAGTAAAATACACATCATCATGCTTATTTGATATCTGTCTTGCTTCTGAGATATTGGCTCGCTAACATTTAAAATGGGTTACCTCTGCCGCCTTCAGGGACACGTTATCTGGCCCTTGGAACCGACTGGTTTGACTCTGAATGCTACCCTCCTGCCGCAAGAGCTGAAGAAGAAGGGATACGATACCCACGCTGTCGGCAAGTGAGTGTCATCTTCAGCTCCAAACCTTTACTTTTGGGCTTAGAAAATCTGTACAAAGAATAAAATGATCGTCTCTTGACGAAAGGATAGGGAACTTTGATTGTTATAAACATCGTACTATTTGCAGGAACTAACTCTCACTCACCACAATACTGACATTAACGCTCCGCCTAACAATACTAATATCTGTAACAATTATTGCAACAAACTAATATAAACAATGCCATTGCCAACAAATAGGCATAATGTTCACGATGATAACGTCCACAATGTCAATGTGTAGGATGTCAATGCCAACAATGGAACGTAAACTGTACTAATATCCCCAGTTCTGAGCCTAGCATAGTATTTCCCATAACAGTATAACACACGCTACTACTCTCCACAACATTCATGTCCACGGTTCTAATGTCCGCTATACGTCCACAACACTAATGTATACAATATAAATTTTCAAAAAGCTAACTTTATCAATAAATGTGCAAAATACATCAATAACACAGTAACAGCAATGACGACGTACAGAGTACTAATATTTCCTATTCCTTACTATGTTCAAAATGCTAATTCCAGAATGCACGATTCTCGAGATAGGCTCTTAGTGGTAGCTCGTTTTCCCCCTGAACTGCACTATTGCTTGAACAATGTATTGATGCACAAAGCTAATTTTCTTACTCACACGCAGGTGGCACTTGGGGTTCTGCAACTGGGCATACACTCCAACTTTCAGAGGCTTTGATTCTTTTTACGGGTACTACACTGGATCGGAAAACTACTACACCCACATCCGTGCATATGGTTATGTGGAGAACTCACAAGGTGCGCTCATGAATTCTTGATCACGAAGTATTTTCAGGATGTTTTAAACTGAGGAATTTAAAAGCTCACAGCGAACCATAATGTTGATTCTTTGATCGAACAAGATGGATAAATTATTTCGTTAGGCTACTTTGCATGCAGGAATGTTTACTAGACTGCAATGTAAGTAGTACAACAGCTCACACGGCTATAAATATGTATACTGTATATATCACGTCTAAATCGAGACGTTATTGTTTCTACAAAATCATAGTTCCTCCCGAGTTACCGCTACCATCCGTTGTGTACAGCTTTCCCTCTATCGTCTTACTTCCTCTCCCATTTTGTTCACAGAAGAGCAGGCCTTAGGCTACGACTTCCGCAGCAACACTTCAGTGAACCGAACAGCCAGTGGAAACTACTCAGCGGTAACTAGTCGTTCTGATCATTAAAATGAATTGAAACGTTAAGGGTATTCAATAATATTGAACAATTTTTGATAGGAAACTTTGGATGATATTATTTCAGTTCCTATTGCCTTTATTATAGCTCAGAAATTAACGTTTGGCGGGGGGCATGCGAATCAAAAGTGCAGTAGAGCTATTTCTTGCTAAAGAAAGACTCAGGCTAAAAATAACACACAAATTATTTTCATGACGAAACGCATGACTTAGGTGCTTATCGATAACCTATTGTGGTAATATATTATCTAAAAATTACAAAACTACAGACTGCAAAATCTGAACTCAAATCTGCGTCTTGTGCGTCTGCAGTTTTTGTTCTCGGACCGAGTGGAGCACCTCCTGCGTGAGCGTAATCCCGAGAAGCCGCTCTTCCTCTACGTGCCGTTCCAGAGCGTCCACTCACCTCTCCAAGTGCCTCAAAATTACTCTGATATCTATAAAAACATCTCTAACTACAACCGAAGAACTTATCTTGGTAAGATATCAACACAACGCCTGATAAACTGGAAGAGCTGCTAAAACAGTTATTTGAGTATCTAAAAGAGCATGTTTATTCGTTCTTGGAGAATTTACTTTCTAGGTACAACTTTCTTAGACATTTAGTAAGGACTCCTAGTTTTTCTGTCAACGCTGCGTCAACGCTGTTTCGTAAAAGGTTCAGATTAAAAATTCCGGACATGAGCCTACTCGTTCCAATTTCTATTGCAAAAGACTCATCTTGCATTTGTATTTTCTTTCAGCCCTGTTCGTAATAAATCCTCACCAGGTCAATAAAAGACGGTATTTTGCCCCTCATTTTGGTGTCGTCTCCTGCTTATGCAGGCATGGTGAGCGCTTTGGATGACGCTGTGGGCAAGATCGTTACTTCGCTCAAGCAAACAGGCCACTACAACAACTCTATTATCGTGTTCACCACGGACGTGAGTCTCAAGGATCATCATTATTTTATTAACCTTTTGCTCTGGAAACTTGGATACTATAGTAAAAGAAATATTACGAAAAAAGTATTTACTCTCTAAAAAATAGTTGGGATTGCGTCGGCATGTTTTATTTTCGGCTCATGCAAATGCTTGTTCTTTCTCAATACAAAAATTTGACGCCATCTAGAAAGGTTTGTTGAACGAGGAACTAAATCCCGATGCCAAGTTAAAATGATCTCATATGATATTTGATGAACAGATTCAGTCTTTACTAATCAGTTCAGTAAACGAATGAAATTATGAAAGTAAAGTCTTCGATTAGTTGCATGCCAGGGAATTTCTAAAAAAAATAATATATATCACTTGGCCTAGACTCTCTTTGCACGGTAATGTTCTAGAAACTTTGAATGGCTTCCATGTCATAAAATATATTTTTGCGAAGGCTACTGATTATCCAATTTATCCTAGATTTTTCTGTTTAGTCGAATATCTTCGTCTAGTAGTCAGGTGACTTTAAACTGTTTTATCCTACTCCAAAGTGGAAGCACAGAGCTGCTCGGTCTTGAGCATAGTCAGGAGTGAAAGGCTCAAAGCTGCTCGGTCTTGAGCGTACAGTCAGGAGTTACAGGCTCAGAGCTGCCCGGTCTTGAGCGTACAGTCAGGAGTGACAGGCTCAGAGCTGCTCGGTCTTGAGCGTAGTCAGGAGTGACAGGCTCAGAGCTGTTTATACGTACAGGTTTAGAATATTCTTAACAAATATTTGCAGCTACCTTCTGGCTAAGTTGCTCTAGTATTTCTAAGAATTGTCTAAAATTATCACAAACAGTAGAAATTTTTCAAGAATTCGTGGCGTAATATGCTTTTAACATTATGTCGAGAGTTATTCGAACCATTTACTCTGATTTAAAAGTCGCATTTCTCGAAAAGATTATATTTTAAATCCAGCGACATGGATTACTGTATTTTAAGAATACTTCAGGAGAGGAGCAAAACAGTCATACAAAATTAACTTCCGTCAAATTGTATGATATTATAGTCCTTAGGAATTTATCATTCAAAAAAGATACATACATAGCATTAAAATCTAAGAAATATGTATATACAATTACTGATGCCGAATTTTTTTTCTTGTTTCCAACTTTGTTATGGCCAATTCAAGCTATGGAAAAAATGTTTATAAAGCGTACTAAACTGGTTCTGTCTTGGCACAAACTGCCTTTGTTAAAAGGATTGATAGCTGAAAAATATTTCACTACCCATTTGACACTCAATAATCATTTCAATTTAATATGCATCAAGCATTATTTTAACGTGATTCTATGATTTATGGTATTGATAACACTATGATTCTTCCCTAACGCAGGGTGCGCTGCACGTATGTTATTAATTAATTGTTACATCGTGGACACCATAGTTTTTGCCACTTGTGCGATAACTTCTGCTTGACTAACTTTGTCAGCAAAAAATTTGACATATCTTTATCAAAGAATTGAACACAAGATAAATGTCCTGCCGCCATTTGCCCCATGAGCTTCAGTCTGGCTTTTGTGGCACACGAATAAATCTTCAAGTTTTCAGTAGTTCAGCTCGCATTCAGCTTTCAGATCAAGAGTTCAGTTCGGAGTTGCACCATCCATCAAATTATTTTTTGCCACAGCAAGAAGTCCTGAACTTGCGAAGGTTAGCATTCCGCTGAAAAATTTTACATTTTTACACGTATCAGAATCTAGGAATCTTTTCAGAACGGTGGTCCGACAGTATCAGGGGCCAACAACTGGCCCTTGAGGGGCAACAAGACGACGTTGTGGGAGGGGGGCACGCGGGGACCTGCGTTCATTCACTCCCCGCTGCTGGCAAATCCAGGCACAGTCTCTGACAGGTGACTCTTATGTTACATAGGTTCACCACTTGAAATGTGTAATTAGAAACTTCCCGAACTCAAGTCATATTCATTAACTTCGGACTCATTGAAATAAAGAGGATGATACAATTCAAATGTATGTCAAATGATCTGCTGATTTGTTCAAATGTTACTGTAATCATATGCCTCGAAAAAAAACTTATAAAAGGAAACTTTACCATAAATTTTTCATGGTTAACCATGATCTATTTCGCATGTGTCATCAGGTTGATCCATGTAACCGATTGGTATCCAACGTTCGTGCACCTGGCAGGTGGGACTGTGCCGGATGGTATTGATGGCGTTAATCAGTGGCAAGTTCTGAACAATAAATCGCTTCCTGATGCACGTGATTACTTCGTTTATGATATTAATGATGAAAACGGAATAAGTGCAGCCATAAGGTGTGTATAACCATGAAATTCGATGCTTTTCTATGTATAGGAGCTTCTTGCAATCCTGAAACTAGGCTCTTTCATTTTTTTAAAATGAAAAAATTCGTCAAAGTTAGAACAGGTAATTACGCTTTTTTGTAATACATGTATTTGTTTATTAGTCACATATTTTGAGCTTCAACAAAGTTATTTTGAAGTAATTGCTACGTCTTATAAATTTCTGACACAGCGGTACTTGCTCACTTATGTGAATATCTTTTAACATTGATGAACATTTGACCAACATGTCGCAGGTGGGGAAGGTACAAATTGATCGTTGGAGATCCGGGGCCATCGTCTTGGACTCCTCCTCCCAACCTCCAGAAGTCTCGCTCGCCCCTCAATAAAAAGACAAGAGATGTGACCGCGAACACAGGCATGAATAGTCGAGAAGAACTCTTCCGTAATTCCAAGGAGTCAGATGAAACTTTCCAGGCTCGGGACGAAGATGATAACAACCAAAAGTTCAGCGAAGAAAATGTTAAGGAAACCATCCGTTCTGGCTATGGCTTCAACACGTTTAGATTGAACAGTTATATCAAAGAATTTAAAAATGACTGGGATTTTGATTCCGTATTTTTAGGTGATGAATCCAAGCCAAAGGATGCAAATATTTACTTTAGAAAAATCAACGACGTAGACTCCAACGAAAATTCGATCTTTCCCGAGACGTACGATTCAAATACCATGGAAACTCGCCTCGGAAAATTCTCATTAAAGGTCAATACGCTGGAAAGGTCTAGTAGGGAGTTTGTCAAAATGGCTTTGAAGTATTTCAAGGACACCGGTGTCGACGTACATCGATTTCTATACTCAAAGGAAATCGATAAATCTAGGGCAAATGACGAAGATATTTCTGACCTTGAAATTGACAGGATCTTCAATTTAGCTGATGAGCACCAAGGTGATAAATCATTGTACCGAGAGATGAAGCGCAGGTATCGACTAGCAACAGGCGTTTCTGTGCGAATCACAGACTTCGAAACTGTACAGGATTTGATCGACTCCAATGTGATGATGCAACTCTACGATGTAGAAGGTAGGGTACTGGTTATATAATTTTATATCTATTCTAAGAATTCATGCATCATAAAATCTTCTTAACAGGATAGATCGTTATTAGGAACTGGGAATTATCTACGATACTTTCTTTGCAATTTTTGTAATTCACTCTTCACATTTATTTCAAATGAATGTAGTTCTCATAGCAATGAACGGTTTATTTTTCGGGTCGTTTCTGTATTTTTCTGTGTTTGTAAACATTCTTTCGAACATGGATCACGATTTTTCAGTTCAGTCACATTCTTCCTGCGCGGCAAATGATGCAGTGAGCGACGGTTATGGGTAATTGCCAAACATTGGAACTGAAACTGGGAATGACCTATTTTCTTGCAACTTTAGGCATTATTGAAATTTTTAATCATAACCCCGAAACTATCGGAGAGGAATGATATCGAGCGCCTGCATACGATATTCTTCCATCTTTCGTTCTGTCGCCCACCTAAGTAAGCTTAAATACTATGTTCATTGCATATACATCATTATGCTAAAATATAGTCTGGAGGAATTTTTCCCAACGTTCAGTTCAATTCTGATATCTATAATCTTTCCATCATGTTTCGTTTTTACAGATGACCCAGCAGAGCGTCTGGACCTCGTTAAGATCAGGACCCTGGTGGTGAAGCTGCTGCTGGCGAGGCTGCAGCAGGAACTGCCTCGCTACTGCCCGCCGGACGTGCTGCCCGATGACAAGAAAGGAGACCCTGTCAACTTTGACGGTGCTTGGTCCCCCGGTTGGTGCTGATCCCTATCGATTCCCCGGCTGGTGCTGATTTCTATCGGTCCCCCGGCTGGTGCTGATCCCTATCGGTCCCCCGGCTGGTGCTGATCCCTATCTACGAATTTTAAGACTGTGCAGAGATGGGCGTCGCGAGAGCAAACGAAATAAATCTTCGGTGGAAAATAATTCGAAGAAGACATAAACTGTCTGTGTGACCCGAATGTACGTTTTCAGAAATTATTGGCTTCTATTTGATATTTCTTCACTTAGTCCTTCGAGTTTGATTAACGATTGATGACTTTTTTATTTAATGACTGGTCATTCAAGCAGATCCACAATACCAATCTCCAGTTAGGCTGACTGGGAACGAGTGCATAGTGATATTATTTAGCGCACTACTAGATTAAGAGATATCTATTCTGTCATAAATGACCCTCGCATAAATATTTTTGTTCACGAGTTACATGCATAAATATGCTGTAATGGTAAATTTAACATCAGTGAAATAAAGTTGACGTTCATGTCAAAACATCCTGCCATAAGACTATGAAAACTTCGTCTGTTTCTTCTGAATAATCAGGAAATTTTATTGTACATTAAACTTTGTAACTCGTGCTATTTCTAATTCCATTTTTTTCACCGCTTTTTCATAACACGATTTTTTACATTGATTAATACAAACAAATATAATTTAATTCTAATTCCTGGTGAACTTGATCTTTGTTGAGATTTTTTGCGTGTCTCACGGAGCCAGGCTCGCACAGAAAGTGATGAGCGCAACTGGCAAAAATTTGCTCCTTAAAATTTCACTACACGATGCCCTTTGTTATGGAAGCGAAATTTATTTCTGAAAACATTTTTTGGTAAAATTTACTCGTGAAGGAGCAATGGGAAAAAACGTTTGACCATTTGACAGGTCATTTTAAAGTCCAAATTATTTTGGTTAGGGCCGAGGTGGTGATTAATTTTAGCTTGAAGATAGAATTTGCGCTGGTAAATAATGTTTGTAAAGTCAGTAAGCGCTTCTGAATTTACTGCCTGCACTCGTACATATAAAGGAGCGTAAAACAGCTAGTGAGTTTTTTTCTGCACCAAAAAGGAAAAAATTGATACCTGAATTGCTTATCTTGAAGGAATCATTTGCAATTCTGGTCCCAAATCAGTTTCACAGTAGTTAGGGTAAAATCTTCAAACAAATGTCACTTAAAACGAGGTGAGCGTTTAGGCTGCATTTTTCTTGTTAATATTAGACCCACAAAAGAACTACTCAGTTTTAGTAGTTATTCTTACCGAAACAGAAAAGGTCTATTTTGTTTTGCTGAATTAGGCAGACGTTGTAATTCATGAAATTCAGCAATATTTTTTTTTTTTGCTTAACATTCATTTAGGCAGTTAAACTCCAAGAAATACCCCATTATTTGTACAGCTTGATATGAAACCTAATAACGTAATAAGACTTGGCAGTCACAGAAGCTAGTTAGGCAGAGAACAGAATATTTGTGAGCACATGTTCTCAGTTGCGATCGCTTGGCGCGGACCCGCGGCAGTGGGGTAACTCTCTGTACAGGCAGGGCTTGGTCGCACCAAAGCGGAGAGAGTGAAATTCACTCAATAATAGCAACAGTTTCACTGATTTTCCGTATCTTTAAAAATCAATCGCTAATCGATTAACCACCCTCTTGCGCTAGATAAGAGCTTCGTGATAAAAATAACGATGTCTCAACTTCGTATGGATAAATTTCCTAATTTTTTAAAGAACGCCTGGTACGGTATGGTAACATCATTGTGGTTCTTTAAGTAAGTTGTTCATCTTTATTCGCTGTCATTATTGCTTTTATGGTCTTCTGAATGACCGGCAATAATCGAATTTTATATTTTTATCAACATTGGGGCATCGGAAAGCTTACAAAAGATGAAAAATAAATTAAATTCAAGGAATCTGTTGAGGGCACTTTGACTGATGCCTATGCCCTTGACACAGTTCGCTATGTCCAAAGTGCGAAAATATTCGAAAAGGGCCCATCACTAAGGCAGATACAATCAGATGCTCAAATTTCCAAGATTGTCACTGACAAGGATTTGAGGAATATTAGTCGTCAGCTCTGTAGAAGACCTGGACAATCAAGCAAGTTCATTATCACAATAGCTGGTCGCCCCTGACGTACCGAGATCCTCAATGAATGTCATTCTTGGGGCCATAGTTTCTGTGAAAGTTCCACTGAAAATGTCCCCTTTTACTGCAAGACAGTAAAATTGAGAGTAGAATGGACAAGGAAATATTTGAAAATTGACGTGGGTCTTGTTCTTTTCACTAATGAAACCCGGGCAACCCTTGAAAGACTTACTGGTGGGGTGTATTTTGGGAGAAGAGCGTCATTATCATTTGAGCCATCGACAACAGGGTAGAGGAGGCACGATCTGGGCAGGGGCATCATATCATGAGGGAAACGCTTGTTGGTCTTATCAGAATCTTCAAACAAGTGAAGGTGACACCAGCCGCCTATTGCAATTTTCTAAAATAAATTTAGGTGCCTTGATTAGATAACATACCTCTTTCGCTACTACGGAAATTTGTTTCGTTGCAATGCTCCTACCCGCTTTGTTCAGGGCACCCAAGCATTCTTAGCTTGTTTGAGCATCCAAAGTAAAAATTCGATGATCTGACCGCCATCGTTCACCGATTTAAGCCCGGGTAGAAAATTTTGGGCCCTCGTCAAATGAGACGTTTATGGATATGGACATCAATTTTCGCAACAAACAACTTTATGGGAGGCCGCTGATGCTGCAGCCAGGGCAGTCCCTCACGTCACTATTAAGAAATCGAATGATTCCATGAATCCAAGACTTTCAAATGTAATAAAACTCCGTAGAGCTTCCGTGAGTATATAATGAATTTGTTCAATAAGTGTAGTAAAATAAGCTATTATCAATAAGTTTGAAGTAATCTTAAAATCAATACAAGTAAAATAAACGTAAAAACAATAAACGTAAATAAGCTATTATCACTGGTGGAGTGTACATCAAAGAGAGGATTAATTGAGGCAACGTGCCATTGGACTTTTGAAGATTTTTCTCATGTAGACCTACTAACGTTTACTTTCACTCCTGTTTTACGCTACAAAAAAACAGGTTTTGACCTCCTCCAATGCGAGCAGCACTCAGCAATAAGCCTTCAAGAGTTTAATTACTTCGTCTGAATAAATTGAGCAGCCGGTACAGTGTTACTATTGTTTTTTTGTAGATGTACATGACACTGTTATGCTTTCGGTTTAAGATGGTGTTTTTCAACCAGATTTGAACTTTGGATGATACGCTTTTGTACGACTCTATTTAAACAAATCTCGCGTTTACAAAGCACGAGCGTTTCAGTCATGGAACAATACAAAAATCGCCCTTGAAAAACTCACGGTCCCTAAACTAACCCAACTCTAATGGCCACTGTAACGGGCACTGTAACGTACTTCAAAAGTTGAATGGCGTGTGATGGTCAGAGAAATAGTTTATTTCGGCGACGTAATGCATGAGATGATATTTGAAATTTACGCTTTGTGCTCGCTCTGCATGTGCAAGGTATGATGCCACTCAAGCAAATGAATAAATATGCCTGTAATGTACTTGTTTTTCAGTAACGTGTAACGACAACATGATAGGACTAAACTTAGTGGCGTCATAAAATAGGTAATTCAGATTCTTTTAAACTTGCAGTACTATTAAGCAGAAGCTGCAGATTTTTTATAAATTATTTTTCCCCACGCAACTGGTATCGCAGATGTTTGTCTACAGAATATGTGCATCGTCTTTTAATTTTAACACTATACGAGGTTGATAGGTGAGTGTACATAGCCAAATAATTCATGATCAATAACTTAATTGAGACTAATTGCTTGCAATAACTTTATAAAAACTCGTAAAATTATTCAAATGACGTACTTTTATTTGTGTGGTAATATACCGTAATTCTCGGTATTGTTTAAAAAATTATATAATTCAAATGTTAGGAGTTGGATGTTCGTTGGGGGTTTCTAAGTTTTTATGTAGTTATGTTATTAATCTGTGTTCGAGTAATTTTCTCGACAACTCGTTTATTCAAATTCAAATGATTTTAATCAATATAAACTCTCACTACCCATTTTATTAGAAACCTACTTTTGATTCAAAGTAATAAATATTCATTTACTTTAATTATGTGGTCAAGAATGTGGCTTCTTAAAATAATGTACGGGATATAATTCAATTCCACCAATTATATTCGACTGATTTGAAGGATTACAATGATAATGGTACACGTCGGCATGATCAAAGCTTTCTGGAACTAAAATATATGTAACATCATCTCGTCAATCTCCAGAATATTTCATAAACGCAGATTTAGGAGAACTTATCTGTGCTGTACTAAATATAAACACAGGTTTTAAAGCGTGACGAAGCTCTGAACGTTTAATGAACTAAATCTTAACTATACTGAACATATGGTAATATAATTCTGATGAAGCTACATTATTGAGACAGTAAATCTACTCATGTATGGGATTAGCGATTAGAGCGGACAAATTAGAGATAGCAATATAAAACCTAGACTCCTAGAGACATTGGAAGAGAAATGATTTAGTAACGTGATGGAACTAGGCATTACGTATCTTGCGGTGCAGAGATGGCAGCGACGCTCTAGTGATATGCCACACCAGAGGTTTGGTGGTAGGAGAGTTTCTATTTCAGGAAGCAAATTTCAATATTCAAATTACCCATTTTAAATCTCACGTGATCTGTGAGATAAAGATTCCCTTAAATCGAGTGATCTCGTTAAAGAGTCATTTTCCTGACACTGGTGTCTTTCTTTGACGAAAATATCACACCTGAGGTGCGCTAGATTGGCGAAATCACAACCGCACTTGTCGAAATCTCGTGTAGGACACTAAGAATGCCTTCCTATGGTGCCCTCAACTTCTTAGCAGCTCTCTCGTTCCCTGGGAGCGATAGGACTACATTCTTTCACGGGTCCAAGACGTTAGTGAACGATATTTATAATTATACAAAACCCTATTCCTAAATTCTGACGTAATCTAAATTCTAACTATACTGAGATAGTCAAAAGGTTTTGCCGATTAATAACTCTGAGAATTATCGAAGAAATCATCGTATTTAAATAAGGAATTAAAACATGTAAACACTAGGTGGATTGGCGAATGAGGGTGAAGCCTTGGCCCGCACGTCATATGACGGTCGCTATATGCAGACGCCCTCCTCTCAACCGTTGTCAAAGCGTCCTGAAGCAAAGGCTCTTCTTTTTGGCAACAATGATGACTTTCGTTCTTCTTTCCAAAGATAGTAACGATCGTTATCTGAGTATATTTTTAAGCATGTGTGGTGCGCAATCACGACGAAAAATGTAGTCACTGTTTTTTTCCTAATACAAATGTGAATTAGAACCACGAAAATACAGGCAATGAGTGATCAACCCGCTACAGTTGCCAAACGCTTCCTGGAGTGAACGGAGGACTGGTGTCTCTCGTTCTCCTGCATTTCCTCAAACTTTTTCCGCCTTAAAAGTAAATATTGATAAGACAGGCTAAAATAAAATTCTTCAATCTGCAGGTTCTTTTTTCTGCCTCACTGGTTTTAATAACTTACTTTTTCGCTGAACAAGAAATGCGGCTAACAAATAACGTTACGAGAAAAATAGTTGAAACAGGAAAAAAATAAGAAAGTTTTGTATGGAGGATGCTAGTAGTGATTTTGCTATTCGTTTTTCACGTAAAATACACTCGGAAATTTATCAAACACAATTGAATGAAGAGGATGCGGCAGTGAAAACTGCATCATGAGATTTATTAACCCTGCTTAGAGCTTGACATTTTTGTTTTGATTTAGCAATGTATACCAATGCACATTCAAGAACTCGGATCACCACATGCGATCCATCGCAAAGTACGTAAAAGAAGGAGAGGAAAAATTAGCTACCAAATGTTTACGCATTAGTTAGCTTATTTATCCTCTCACATGACGTATCTTCCCAGATTTTTTGTATATATATCCTGTTGCTGAACAGAAGAAATGTTTTAAGAGCTGAATTTCCTTGTCAACGCAGTCGGTGTGTGAACCGCCGCCATTCCACGTTCATTCCCGGCCAAAAGAAGACGAGTTGACGAGGGTCGCTCTCACACCTCGTTTCTAAATCTCTATTGAATAGCGTAGCAAAATTATCAAATAATTTATTTCATCCTTAGTCGGACGCTGAAAATCTAACGAAAGCTCGTAAAAAACTAAGTTATTACGCTGTGAAAACGAGGATAAAATTTCTACAGAATCTAGTTTTTAGTTTACAATAGTTTTTTCAGCTTAAAATCATTTGTCTTTCGTATATTTTCAATCAGGAAAACGGAAAATCATCATTGACAAGATGAAATGAGCATCTCAGTCGCAAAATTTTCTGAATGATCGATTTAATAATTGATTTCAAACCACTAAGGCCCAAACGCAGTGCTTATTTTGGAAACTGGGACAGATAAAATACAATTAGAAGTGAGAGCTGTAGAAAACGTCTCAGTTTCCGGAAATACGAGAAAAAAATCCAGTCAACTCTGAAATAGTTATATTTTACATCAGTTTAACCAATTGACATCATCTAAGTTTCACCTTATATTGTTGCTTCTTTTCAGTTTCACCAACTGATATAATCACTTTACCGAACCTACGAGGCTAGGGAAGACCTCGAACAAGTAAACATAGGATTTCATTAACTTCCACCTGTATTGCTAATTTACGGTGATGTTCAAAAGAATGCTCATCAAGCAGTGTCCTTCTTTCCTAATCGCCATCCTTGGTCTGGTGTTTCTATTGATGCTGCTCTTCAGACCCGAAGTCAACCTCCACCTCACGAGCACCAGCCGAGTGGAGGCGCCATCACTCCTGCACTCAGGTACCCACACCATCACTCCTGCACTCAGGTACCCACACCATCACTCCTGCACTCAGGTACCCACACCATCACTCCCGCACTCAGGTACCCACACCATCACTCCCGCACTCAGGCACTCGATGCGTAATGAGCTCACGGAAAATATTCTTGATGAATCCAATTGACTTTTCTTTTGACTATTGAGGGTAATGTGAAATTGTGTTCGCAAAATACGTTCAAGACAAGTAATTGTTTCTCAAAATCGCCAAGGTAAAGAAAATAGTAAAGGGTGAGGGATAATGGTTGTTTGCATGTCTGAATGCCCTTCGTTGGTTTAACATACACTTGCGTTATACCACATCAAACAATATGCGACTACATGTGAGAGTAGGGGGTGTAACACTTATAGTTGCTTCGTTTAAAATAATACATCAGTTCTTGAATACCAAGAAGCATGAAATAAAAGATTTTTCACTACCTTAAAAATATATGTATTATATCTCAGGCCTTACTGCAGTGCTCATGGTGATTACTTACTGGCTGAAGCTGTGAGTTACATGAGGCTTTCTTGCAATCAGAATGGCTTAAAAATTGGCTTCTGATTGCCGTCGTTGTAATTTTAATCACATGTAGCTCGTTTTTGGGCAGAAAATCTTGACATCGAGAGCTTCGTGACGGCTCAACAAAGCCTTCAGCGCCACAAATCAATGGAGCCAACGGCGACCCAGAGCGATAGAAAAGAGGTATAGTTCTCAGATGCCTTAATGAGAGTTTCGTTTTGACTTACTGTCCGGGTAGATTTCAAGGTTGCCCTAGGAATTGTTAAACTTAATCTATCTATTAAGCCTTCAAGTGGCTGGATATTGAACGAGTATATAATTTTTCACAAAGTCATTGTTAACGGAACGTACATAAAATACAGTTTAAAAACAAATATTGGATAGAAACAACAATAAAAGTGCCTACTTTCAATGTTGATCGTATATCCGCACTGATGTCAAATACTATTTATCAAATATTATCAACAGCTACTCCTTGAAAACTTCTAGAGTTTAAAAGTTCGAGAGAATATGCGAATGTCTTGTGCTGAGAGTATTTACTTATATTCTTCTGAGAAATATGAAGTTATCCGACAGTATATTTGTTTATTTCAAAATAACCAACTCTGCCCGCATGCCCACAGTATTGAACACTGCTTCTTTTTTGTGACGGAACTGGTAGGTCATAAATTCATATCATGTTTTGTAGTATCTCATGTGAATGAATCTGTGGACACTTATTTATGTCCGTAGACAGAATACTTAGCGCGATAAACAAACAAAACTTTACAAATGTCGTTGACTACGTTAGATTTAGGGGCATAATTTTACTTTGCATTCTGTCAGTTTTCTAGTTGCAAACTACTCATTTATTTCGGTTCTATCGTATAATACGAGTAGTTTTAATATTTTTACACGAAGTTAGTTCATTGGGGATATTCAAGTTTGGCTATTTGCAAGGAAGACTAGTGTCAGGTGCACGAGGTGCATCATTTTATAAAAAGCATGAGCATACAATGCTGAAATAATACCTTAAAATTGAACGTTTAGATGACATTCTTAATATGCTGTAGAAAGAGAGAAACAAAAAGGACAATGAAGTTTTCCAAGATGTGGTTTTACAAGAGAAAAATGAAACAACAACTAAATTTAATTATCGAGACATTTACAAATGATAGCCTGATTCAAATTATTGGAAGCCGGTTTATTTTGTAATTAAAAGAGACTCAAATATTCTGATATTAGTGGCGTGAGTAGAAGCTGCCAGAGTACTCAAATCTTCCAAACGGACAGGTAAGTCATTCTTTTCTGTGTGAGAACGGGCAGCAGAATGAAGGGTGTCTTTTGGTTCAGAAACTCGTCGAGGCTCCAGCCTCAAGACCGTTCCGCTTTCATAAGCGAGTCTGGGACGAAAGACGGATGTCTCGGACCTCAACATGACTTGTAACCCAAATGACGGTTTACCTTGACCCGGACCAAACATTAAAACCCTCATTGAAACTTTGATTGCCTACTGACGCAGTATTTTTCAACACATTCGAAAATACAATTGATTCAATTTTATTCTAATTTTGATTTTTTATGCTTTTTATTGGTCAGCTGGACGCAATATGGCGCAGGCTAAGCCGCATGTCCAAGTCCCTGGAGCGGCTGTGGTGCGCCACACAGGATGTCATGAGCAATGGCGGATTCTGTGTGTCTGCGGACAGAGTGTTCTCAGGAGGCAACAACTTGCATGATCCAGAGGTATTCCTCGCTCTTATATAAATTATTATCACTTTTAAACGAATTTATTTCATGTACCTTTTTTAACACTCGAAAGTGAGTATATGTGCCCCATCTCACTTTAAATATTTCCTTGCTGTTCTGCGATTGGGCAAATTCAAGAATATTTTTTCTATTTTTGCTATAAAATTTATTTTGCAAATTAGGATCGAATACAATATCTGTGTAATCACGGGGAAAAAGTGAGTATATGTGCCCCATCCCACTTTAAATATTTCCTTGCTGTTCTGAGATTGGGCAAATTCAAGAATATTTTTCTATATTTTGCTATGAAATTTATTTTGCAAATTAGGATCGAATACAATATCTGTGTAATCAAGGGGAAAAAATAACCCAACGCTTCGGGTACATGAACATAGCAGTTATGATTTTTTATGACGATAATTATTTTATGATTATGACTAATCATCAAAGGACTGCGCCCAGCTAACTCGGTGTGGAGTCCCTGTATTTTACTGCGTGTCCAGACTTTAATGTTTGGACGCAGCAGCAGTGCTGAAGGCTTTCACGAAAATAAAATATGATAATAGTAAAACTGTTATACTTCTTGGTTCGCTGTGAATTAAAAGCATTTAAATTCGGTATTTCATCGTAAAGTTTGGCTATACAAGCAGAATGTTACCCCTAATGACCAGAACAAACTGAAAACATCGATGACGCTGTAGCGATTAAGTTCGCTAACTATGGCGTGTCCAACTCTCAGACATCTCTTTATCTCCAAGTCGACTGAATATCTTTTTCACTGACTGAATATCTGGG